>PVJI01006116.1:0-89771 GCA_004026765.1 Micronycteris hirsuta
TTGGAATTCAATATAAGACACATTACAATAAGGTTTATTGGTTTAAAAACTCTATGCCCTTTTGGGTCTTTTCATATTTATATGAAGAACACAAAACACAATTTACCACATTCAGAACTTTATATTTTTAGAATAATTTGAATAGTCGGCTTACATAATTGCAAATATTTTAAAGCTATGCAAAATTAAGATATTACTAGTCAGATCAGATAATACAGGGATATTTACTTTGAGATGCATTATCAAAATGATAACCCAATGAAATAACTATTAATAAATGAAGGCAATTTACTATATTGAAAAAGATAGCTTAATTCTTTCAAAGCTCCAGATTTATTTTAACAAATAAAGTATGTTTGATTTCAAATTATCTTCAATATTATTTTACATGTAAAATTACACTCTCATCCAGGTTGGAATATAAAATACCCCCAACTAATTTTAAATTAGAATATATATTTTAAACCCCTAAATTTCCCCAAACCCATTTCTATTATTAATATCCTACCTCAAATTTGATCAACTAATTTGTAGCTGAAGTTGCTATGACGGAAACTCCCAACAATCTTGTCTTTATTAATACGATGTGAGGTTGTACTTGCCAGTTTCTTTGTAAGAGAATAGATAGCAAATAAAACAAGTCTTGGGAGATGGCTCTCACAGGGCTCTGAAGCTTCACAATGAAAAGTTTGACTCTCTAAAGCTGTATATAGAAGGGACAGAGATGCTGAAGCGATCTCTGAGAAAATACTGTGGTAATGAAAATTTCATTTGCTTCCACATTTTATTTAAGCACCACCTAAAGCAAAATCTTCAAGAAGAAACAAGTATGCAATTGTAGAAATATTTCACAGAACAATGCTTCCCCATACATATGCATTTGAATAATGAAGCAAGGTGGTTTTCATGACTTATTTTATGTTTAAGGGCACAGGCTTTGGACATAGAAAGACCTGAGATTGAATATCTGCCACTTATTAGCTGGATAAACTTAAATAAATCATTTTTCTGCTCTTGGTCTGTATTTCCTTAGCAATTACTCTCTGGAGAATGGCCATGTTTATACACTATGGAACATCTAGCCTTCCTCAGACTGCTTTGGAGGCCATAGGAACATCTCAAATGTTCTTATGAAGAGAATTCTTATAGTCTGAGCCCTCCACAGATATCTCATGACTTGATATCATTGCAAATAACATGACTTTGGCAAGGCTCCTGTTGGTGCCCTTGTAGGACTACTTGTCCCTGGAAAACCAGTTCAGGTGGATTGGTATCCAGTGGCATGAACCGACTCCAGTCCACTGGATCTTCAATGATGAATGTCGCTTGTACTTTTCATTGTGTTGAATTTTGCACTGACAGCATGAAAGTCATGGTGAATAGTTTAGCTACTATGTAACAAATCATCCCAAAACTTAGTGGCTTAATACAAGTGTTTTACTTACAATTTTCTGGGTCAGGAGTTTGGGATTAATTTGGCTGAGTGGTTTGGGCTACTTTCTCATAAAATTTGGTCAGATATTGGTCAGGGCTAAGTACTGTAAAGGTTTGATTAAGACAGGAGGATCCTGTTTAAAAATATATCTCATTCACATGGTTAGGAAGATGATGCTGGTATTGGTGAGGAACCTTAGTTTCTCCCCCATGGGACCTTTCCACCAGGCTGTTTGTCCTCACTGCATGGCAGCCAGCTTCATCCAAGAGTACCAGCTAGAAATGTCAGTGCCTTTCGCGATCCTGAAGATGCACACGATCACTTTCACAACACTTTGTTGGTCACACACTTCAGTCCTGTTCAGTATGGAAAGGAACTACTCAAGGGTGTAAATAGCAGAAAATGAGAAGCATGGAGGGCCATTTGCAAGGCCAGTTATCACATTGAGCTAATCTGTCGGCCCTTATCATAAATCAGGGCAGTGGCATCAAACAGTACTAGCAATCACCATATTCTTCAACATCTATGTATATGTTCCTAAAATATATTTTTATTTGTCTGCTTGAACATTAAATAAAAGGAACTTGCAAATCTTCTTTTGTATCTTGCTTCCTTTACTTAACACTATAGTTGTAATATTAATATAACTAGCTTGCTCTGTCTTAAACATAAAAACAGAAAAGGTGGGTTGAGTCGTACCCAGTCACATATTTCATACCCACTTTGTCTTCTCTCACTTTAAAGGACTTATGTGATTACTGGGTGCACCTGGATAATCCAGCAAGGTGTCCCATCTCAAGGTCCTTAAAAGTAGTCATATCTGCAAGGCCCCTTTGGACATGTGAAAACACATGCATGCACATTCATGGGTTATAGGAATTAGGATGAGGTCATTTTTGGGAAGCCATTATTCTAACTATCACAGAGGTCCAGATAGGCTTATAAAACTCTATTAAACTTTCAAGGAATAAACATTTGAATAAGTACAAGAAGTCATGAAATTATCTAACTCATCTTATGAGAGCAACATAAATACAGTACTAGAATCAGAGAAGAATAGGACACATACTAAAAATGTAAATGACTCCCCTCTCTTTTAGAAACTATTTTCCTTAGTTATTTTTAGAGAAAGGGGAAGGGAGGGAGAAAGAGAGGAAGAGAAACATTGATTGGTTGCCTCTTGCATGCCCACAACCAGGGACCAAGCCTACAACCCCAGCACGTACCCTGACAGGGAATTGAACCAGTGACCTTTAGGTTTGCAGGATGACACCCAACCCACTGAGCCACACCAGTCAGGGCTAAGGTTAAGTAACTTTTATCTTTGTAACTACTTTTATCATGTTATCTCAGTAATATAAAGATATTTCAGCATTAGAAAATCAATAAATTATGTCATTAATTTTTAAAGAGAAACACATATGCATATGTGTCTGTATATAAATATGTGTGTGCTAAAAACAAACTTCATTGAAATAATGGTTTGAATCTAGACATTCTGTGAAGTACAGGCAGATATATATATATATATATTGCCCTATAATTAATTGGTCAATGTAGCTTGTCAACTTTATTTTCACCCATATTAAGGTAGTCATCATATAAATCTGGTACGGGCATTCTCAGACTCTAAAATACTTTATAATTCAAAGATAGACCAATCACTTAAAATGTGTTTTAAATATTATTTAAATGTGTTTAGTTGACACTGATATTTAACTAAATGTGTTTAGTTAAAGCAAATATTAAATGCACTTGTTATTTATTGAACAATCATATGGTTATATAGCATGACAAAGGAAATATTCGTTTTCCCTTTTTTTTTAAGTTTGGGGAAGTTATTTAAATTTTAACAGATTTTATTCACAGCATATCATTCTTGAATCATATCATATAATTGAGTTGACCAATGCTCAAATTATTGACTCAATATTTTAAACCAAATATTTGTTTCTTCCTTTATAATTTAACAGACTTTTTTTCACAGTTTCACGTTTCCAGAAAAATTGAACACAGTAGATAGAGTTTCCATGTAGCCTTCTTCTCTGATCCTCAAGGTTTTCTTATTAATAATATCTTGCCTTAATGTGGCATATTTATTCAAATCAATGAGCCACTATTGATACGTTATTACTAACTAAAGCCCATAGTTTACCTTAAGATTCTCTTTTTGTCATACATTCTTTGGGTTTTTACAAATGTGTAAGAACATATATGCACCATTATAGTATCATACAGAATAGTTTTACTCCTAAAAAAATCCTCTGGGTTCTGCCCGTTCACCCCTAATTCCCTTTCCCAACCTCCTGACAACCACTGGTCTTTCTGCTGTGTCTACAGACCTGCCTTTCTAGAATGGTAGAGGAGGTAAGGGATTGGAAGTATGTAGCCTGTAGCCATGAGATTGTCTTCTTTCACTTAGCAACATACATTTGAGTTTCTTCCATGTCTCTTTGTGGATTGATAATTTCTTTTAGCTGCTGGATAATATTCTATTGTGTGAATGTACAACATTTTATTTATTCGTTTACCTATTGCCTGCTTCTAAATTTTAGCAATTGTGAGTGAAACAGCTATAAACATCCATGTGGGAGATTTTTTGTGTGGACATAATTTTTCATCTCCTTTGGGTAAATACCAAGGGGCATATTTGCTGAATCATGTGTCAACAAAACTTTAAATTTTGTAAGAAATTGCCAATATGTCTTTCAAAGTCAACGTGTAATATGTGTTCCCACCAGCAATAATGAAACACCTTACAAGTATTATATTTAGGAAAGAGAAAATGGGGTTACTTCTCTGATTTTTAATATTTTTTTCAGGTTTCAAATTCCAAAAATAAACCCAAAACCCCAAAGGATTTTTATAAAGTAATAGAATAATTTATACCAGGCATTGTTTTCTATAGAGAGTAGTTACCTAAAAAGCAAAGGTGAGGAGACAATGCTATTCATGTCTGGTTAAAGGGTGATTTATAGAGGCAAGTGTTTTTCATTGGTAAAATCATGTGCCCTTTCAAGGAAACAGCTCACAATAATTGATAATATGTTGTTCTTTTTCAGATGAAGTGACCCCTTTATCTGTGCAACATTTTATGAGTAGAAATTAGAGAGTTTTCTTTTGTTTAATTTATGTTTTTTAACCTAGGGACTTATATTATTTCATATTTAAAACTGACTGATATTGATGTTGGGTAATTATAATTTTTACCTACACATACCTTTATTAGATTAAGAGTGAGAAAATTAAGTATTTGTACTCTCCAGTCATTCAAATGCTCTAACAACTTATTCAAGTTCTACTTAAGACAAAAGAAAAAAAAGCCATACTATGTTGTGCATTTTAGCATGGCTTCAGGACTAAGTACAAAATGATTTTTTTCTGTATATTGTATATACTAAGTAGTATGTAGATTGATGTAGTGAATTACCTAATCCCATTTATTATTTTTAGAAATAATGATTATTAATTAAGTGATTCTTAATTAGTAGATTTTACTATGTCCCCTTTTTATGAATTCCAAACACTTTCCTCTCATTCCCTTCTGAATTATCTATAAATGTTCTATGCTTTTGCTGACTGAATAGTTGTCTGTCCCTTCAGACATATTATTTGAGGGTAAAGAAGCCTTCAAAATTTGGACTATAGAATCAGGTATCCTGAATTTAAATATTGGTTCCATAATAAATATGAAAAAAATCACTTCCAAAACCTGGCTAAGCTCCGTTTTCCTCTACTGTGACATATGAACACTTCCCTCACAGCGTTCTGGTGGCTGTAGATCAGTGGGGAGCTCCTTTTTTTGCTAAGCGGCATAGTAAAGGGTATGAATATGCTGGCTGCTGTTACTGTAATGTCTCGGTGTCTATCACATAGCATATATTTGATCAATGAATAAAAGAGCATATCGAAAGAAGTAACGGACATCATTATTGCAAAAAATGCTTTGTTATATTTGAAAGAAAGCACTCTGCTAAAATATTTTTGTTTTGATCCTCTAATTTCCAAAATAAATGAATAGATGGAACTGGTAGTTTTCATCTGATAGAAATACCCTTGTTATGACTTCATTAATTTTCTTCAAAAAAAATCACTACATACACTTTTTTTTTTTAGTGAGTTCCTTGTGCATGTTTGCTGGTACTTCCTTCACACACTGGAACATTTGATGCAATCCAAACTCTGCCCACATAAAATATCAAAGTAAACTGTATTAAAAGTGCATTTTAGTTTCTGAATTGGGCATGTAAAATATACCCTCATATTCCACATAAAAGTTTTGAAAACATTGGCCATCTTCTTTGATGGCCAGCAAACTTCTGTCACTCACCCACACCACATCTTGAACCTCATTTGCAATGTGGAAAATAAGCTTCAATTGTGCCATATTCCAAATTTCCTATCCTTTGAGGGCCCTGGAAAAAAGAGATTTATCCTTTGCAGTTCATGTGATAATACTTCCATGATTTCATTGAAGTTACCTCATAAAATATAATGATAAACAGAAGGGTTACCCTTTTTTCTAGTGGGAATGCTTCACATAAAGAAGTATAATTTCCCTTGTGGTTTGGAGTACCATATGGCTTTTCCCCACTTGCTTTAGAATTTTTTCACAAGACGATAAAGATTAGATTTATCCTTTAAGGTTTAAGAGACCCCAAAACTATCACAGCTTTCATCATCAGGCCACAACACACAGCTAATACAATGCGCCCAACGCTGAGGAAAGCCGTGATAAAATGGCTATGTTAACAGATTCTAACGGCTGTCATGAGCATTAAATCAGGATGTGGGTTGTTCAACATCTTTTCTTCCCTTTAAATAGATATTTAACTGAGATAGATTGAGCTATTTATACATTTGTCAGTGCACAGCTATTTGACTGTATTTTTTCAAAAGCCACAAAATGCCACATCAAAACCACCCCAGGATGACTATCAACATAAGCGAAACATACCGACTTTTTTCTTCCATTTTATTCAAATTTAAAAAATAAACCCAGTGCTCCAATTGATTTTACAACAACGTCTGTCAGAAGCATTCCACACCCTTACAAGATCAGAGTGTTTATAGGAACCCTTTTTAAAAAACATATCTGTTTTCATTTGTGACGACACACTCTTTACCTTAACCGCATTGATGTATTTATGAAATTTATGGCAGTCTTACCTCTGAAACCTGAGTTTGCTAAAGACAGGAGACCTCAGACACTCATTGTCAATGTAACATGGTGGTGGAGGGAGGTGAGTCTACATTGCAATAGTTCCTTATTCATACATCGCATTTCAGCTGTACTGTACTCTGCCCTATCTCTTACGTCCTCTGGGTCATTAGACTTATTTCACTGCTTTATCACAAGTTTATTCGTACACTTTTACATTTGGTAGAAGAACACTGAGTTTTTCTTAGACTCTAGGGTACACGACATGCTCCTGTCTAGTTACCTCCTTTACTGGTTTGTGTCATAATATATTAAAAACTGAAAGAGCCACTCAGGAGATATCACTTTGTGCCATCATTGAATCTCTAAACTTATTTTCATTTATTTAGGTTTTAGTTTTTTATTGTATTTTTCCATTACTATTTAGTCCCCTTATATTCCACTTTCCCTCTCAATCAGCACACTGTTGTCCATGTCCATGAGTCCTTTTTCCCTTTTTATCCAATCCTTCCATACCCTCACGCCTGCCATTAGCTGTTATCTGTTTTCCATCTATGAGTCTGTCCCCATTTTCCTTGTTAGTTCAGTTTGTTCATTAGCTTCCACATCTGAGTGAAATCATATGGTATTTGTCTTTCTCTCACTGGCTTATTTCACTTAGCATCATGTTCTCCAGAAACATCCCTGGTGTTGCAAAGGGTAAAACTTTCTTCTTTTTTATGACTGTGTAGTATTCCATTGTGTGAATGTCGCATAGTTGTTTTATCCATTCGCATACTGATGAACAACTGGGCTGCTGCCATATTTTGGCAATTGTAAATAATGCTGCAATGAATGGAGAGGTGCTTATTCTTTGAATTAGTGTTTTGGGTTCTTTTGGATATATTCTCAAAAGAGGGATCACTGGGTCAAAAGGCAGAACCATTTTTAATTTTCTGAAGTATCTCCATACTGCTTCCCACAGTAACTGAACTAATCTGCATTCCCAACAAGAGTGAAAAGTGTTCCCCTTTCTCCACATCCTCTCTAGCACTGGTTATTTGTTGATTTATTGATGATAGCCATTCTGACAGGTGTGAGATGGTATTTCACTGTAGTTTTAATTTGCGTTTCTGTGATGATTGGTGATATTGAGCATCTTTTCATATGTCTATTTGCCATCTAAAAGTCCTCTTTGGATAACTTTCAATTCAGGTTCTTTGCCTATTTTTTCATTGGGTTGTTTGTTTTCTTGGTGTTGAGTTTTAAAGTTCTTCATAAATTTTGGATATTAACTCCTTATTAGATATATCAGAGGATATGTCCTCTTGTTCCATGAATTGTCTTTTTATTTTGTTGATGTTTTCCTTTGTTGTGCAAAAACTTTTTAGTTTGATGAAGTTTCATTTGTATATATTTTTATTTTGTTTCCCTTGCCTTGGGAAATATATCTGATAAAATAATTCTAAAAACAATGTCCAAGATTTTGCTGCCTATGTTTTCTGCTATGATTTTTATGATCTTGGGTCTAACATTTGAGTCTTTGCTCTATTTTGAATTTATTCTTGTGTATGGTGTAAGAAGGTGGTCTAGTTTCATTTTTCTTCATGTAATTGTCCAATTTTCCCAACACTATTTATTGAATAAACTACACTTAGCCCATTGTATATGCTTGCTTCCCCTGTTTAATATTAATTGACTCTAAAGGCATGGGTTTATTTCCAGGTTCTCTATTCTGTTCCATTGATCTAAGTGCCTGTTTTTATGCCAGTACCAAGCTGTTTTGAATACTATGGCCTTGTAGTATAGTTTGATAATAGATAGCGTGATTCATTCAACTTTGTTCTTCTTTCTCAGAATCACTGTTGCTATGTAGGGCCTTTTGTGGTTCCATATAAATTTTTGAAATATTTGTTCTAGTTCTGTGAAACACACCATTGGAATGTTGATGGGAATTGCATTGAATATACAAGTTGCTTTGGGTAGTATGGACATTTTAATGATGCAAATTCTTCCTATCCGTTAACACAATATGTGCTTCCACTTATTTGTATCTTCCTCTATCTCTTCAGTGTCTTATAATTTTTGAGTACAGGTCTTTTACATCCTTGGTTAGATTTATTCCTAGGTATTTTATTCTTTTTGAAGCAATCGTGAATAGGATTGTTCTCCTAATTTCCTTTTCTGTTAGTTTGTTATTGGCAAGTAAAAATGCAACTGATTTCTGGAAATTAATTTTGTATCCTGCTACTTTGCTGAATTCATTGATTAGTTCTAGTAGTTTCTTGGTGGAATCTTTGGTGTTCTCTATGTACATTATTATATCATCTGCAAACAAAGATAGTTTTACTTCTTCCTTTCCAATTTGGATTCCTTTTATTTCTTCTTCTGGTCTGATAGCTATGGCTAGGACTTCCAGTGTTATGTTGAGTAAGAGAGGTAAAAGCGGACATCCCTGTCTTATTCCCAATCTTAAGGGGGACACTTGTAGTTATTGCCCATTGAGTATGATGCTGGCAGTGTGTTTGCCATGTATGGCCTTTATTATGTTTAGGTATGTTCCTTCTATTTCCACTTTGCTGAAAGTTTAGATCATATATAGGTGCTGGATTTTATCAGAAGCTTTCTCTGCGTATACTGATATGATCATGCGGTTTTTATCCTTCATTTTGTTTATGTGGTGAATCATATTTATCGGTCTGTGAATGTTGTACCAACCCTGTATTCCTAATTAAATCCCACCTGATCATGGTGTATGATCTTTTTGATACATTGCTGTATTCAGTTTGCTAATATTCTGTTGAGGATTTTAGTTTTATGTTCATCAGGGATATTGGCTGATAATTTTCATCATTTATATTGTCTTTATCTGGTTTTAGAATTAGGATAATGCTGGCCTCAGAAAATAAGTTTGGGAACCTAACCTCCTCTTGAATTTTATGAAATAGTTTGAGAAGGAGAGGTGTTAGTTCTTCTTGAAATGTTTGATAAAATTCACCTGTGAAGCCACCCGGTCCAGGGCTTTTGTTTGTTGGTTTTTTTTTTTTTTTTTTTCCTATAACTGCTTCAGTTTCATTAGGTGTAATTTGTCTATTCAGGTTCTCTGAGTCTTCCTGGTTTATTTTTGGAAGATTGTATGCTTCTAGGAATTTATCCATTTCATCCAGAATGTTTAGTTTGTTGGTGTAATTGTTTATAGTATTTTCTTACAATCCTTTGTATTTCTCTGGTGACAGTTGTTATTTCTCCTCTTTCACTTCTGGTTTTAGTTTTTGGGTCCTTTCTCTTTTTTTCTTGATGAGTCTGGTTGAAGGTTTGTTAATCTTGTTTATCTTCTCAAAGAACTGGCTCTTGGATTCATTGATTATTTTTGTATTAATTTTTAAGACTCTATTCCATTTATTTCTGCTCCAATCTTTATTATTTCCTTCCTTCCACTCACTTTAGGTTTTGTTTGTTGTTCTTTTTCAAATTTATTTAAGTGCAAAGTTAGATAATTTATTTGAGCTTTTTCCTGTTTGGGGGGATAAGCCTGTAAGGCAATGAATTTCCCTCCTAGGATTGCTTTCCCAGTTCCACAGATTTTGGATTGTCCTCATTTTCTTTTGTTTCAAGATATCTTTTGATTTCTTTCTTAATCTCATTGTTGACCCATTCCTTGTTTAATAAAATGTTATTTAGCTTCCATGTCTTTGTGTGTTTTTCAGTGTTCTTGTGATTGATTTCTAGTTTCATAGCATTGTGGTCTGAGAAGATGCTTGATAAGATTTCAATCTTCTTAAATTTATTGAGACTTGTTTGTGTCCTAACATGTTGTCTATCCTAGAAAATGTTCCATGTGCACTTGAAAAGTATGTATATTTGCTGCCTTGGGGTAAAATACTGTAAAGATATCATAAATCCATTTAATCTAGTGTGGTGTTCAAGGCTGCTATCTCCTTGCTGATATTCTGCCTGGAATTTCTATCCAGTGAAGTCAATGGGGGTATTAAAATCCCCAACGATGCTGAATTTCTGTCAGTCTCTTCTTTTATGTCCACCAGGATTTGCTTTACATATTTAGGTGCTCCTATGTTGGGTTTGTAAATGTTTACTAGGGCTGTATCCTCTTGTGGGATTGCTCCCTGTATCTTTATGTAGTGCCCTTTGTCTCTTCCTATAGCTTTGGTTTTAAAGTCTATTTTGTCAGATATAAGTACTGCTACCCCAGCTTTTTTTTCCACCTGCATAAAATATCTTTTTCCATCCCTTTACTTTTAGTCTGTGTGTATCTTTTGATCTTAGATGGGTCTCTTGGAGGCAGCATATATATACGGGTTTTGTTTTTGTATCTATTCAGCTACTCTCTGTCTTTTGGTCAGAGCATTTAAGCCACTCACATTTAAGGTGATTACTGATAGGTACATATGTAGTGCCATTTTATTATTAGACTGTTTTTTGCCCTTCCTCTTTTTCTTGAAACAAGACCTTTAACTTCTGTTGCAGTACTGATTTAGTGTTAAGCTCCTTTAGCTTTTTCTTGTCTAGGAAGATCCTTATTTCTTCTTTGATTTTAAATGATAGTCTTGCTGGGCAAAGTGGCCTTGGTTGTAGGTCCTTGCTTTTCATCACATTGAATATTTCATGCCATTCCCTCTGGCCTGAAATGTTTCTTCTGAGAAATCTGATGACAGTCTAATTGGTGCTCCCTTGTATGAAACTACCTGCTTTTCTCTTGTAACTCTTGGTGTTCTCTCCTTGTCTTTTAGCCTTGATTTTTTTAAAAAAAGATTTTATTTACTTATTAGACAGAGGGGAAGGGAGGGAGAAAGAAAGGGAGAAAAACATCAATGTGTGATTGCATTGCCTCTCGCAAGCCCCCTACTGGAGACTTGGCCGGCAACCCAGACACGTGCCCTGACTGGGAATCAAACTGGCTACCCTTTGGATTTCAGGCCAGCACTGAATCCACTGAGCCACACCAGCCAGGGGCTAGCCTTGCCATTTTAATTATGGTGTGTATTGGTATAGACTTCTTTTGGCCCAACTTGTTTGGGACTCTCTGAGCTTCCTGGATTTGTGTATCTTTTCCTTTCACCAGATTAGGGAAGTTTTCAGTCATTATTTCTTTAAATAGACTCTTCATCCCTTGCTCACCATCTTCTCCTTCTGGTATTCCCATGATGTGGATGTTGTTACATTTCATGTTGTCCAAAGATTTCTTAAGCTCTCCTCATTTTTATTTTTATTTTTGATTCTATTTTCTTTTTGTTGCTCTGCTTGCATGCTTTTTTCTACCGTGTCTGAAATCACTGATTCAATCATCTGCTTTATCTAACCTACTGTTTATTCCTTCCAGTATATTACTTATTTCAGATATTGCATTCTTTTTTTCTGACTGGTCTTTTTAATGGTTTCTATGTCTTTTTTCATGCTGTTGAGTATCCTTATAATCATTACTCTAAACTCTCTATCTGCTGTATTGCTTGCCTCCGTTTCGTCTAGCTCTTGTTTTGTACAATTCTCTTTTTTCATTTGGGGCCTGATTTTTGTTTGTTTGCTTTCATTTGGCTGTCTCTTTGTGTTTATTTCTATGTATTAGGTACATCTGCAAGACTCTGGTGTAGGCCTAAGTCAAACACTGCCTCTGACAGGCCCTGTGTAACTTGTTTGGAGCTATCAGTCATCCACAGCTTGTAGCTGCCTTTGCTTGGCCTGTTTGTGTGCAGAAAGAACCAGGCTGGCTTTTAACAACACTGAGCCTGGGGGAGGGCCAGCTAAAGTCCCAGAGCTCCCAGAGATCCAACTCTGCCTGTAAGCCTGTAAGCTTTCTGTTAGGCTTAAAGAGTGAAAGTCTTCCAGCTGTACTCTGCAGCAGTAGGGCTTAAGCTCCACAGGGTGGGGCAAGATAATTCCTGAAGGTGGTATTATTGCTTTCCCTGGGGCTGATACCACTTGGAGGGGAGTAGTCTGCCTAAGACGATGGTTCCTGAAGTATGGGGAATGACTCAGAGCAGGGATCCTGGCAGCTCTTCCCTCAGTTCTCTCCCCAGAGCCACCATCACCAGACTCTCCTTATGCATGTCTAGTCCACTTTGCCCTCCCTCTACGAGAACCCAGAGTAAATGGCTGCAAATGGAATTTTATACATTGGCCCTTTAAGAGGCTTTCTGTGTCTTTAGCTATCTCTCCCTGGTAGGCAGAAACCCTGCTGCTTTTCATAGCCATATGATATTTGGGTTCCTTTCCCAGTTTTGGTATTATAGGTGAGGGAGCACAGCTTGGGGTTTAGACCCCACACTTCTCAGAGGGAAACCACTGGCTGTTGAAATATCCCTCTAGGACTTCAGCTGCTGCCTGTGGGACCCTAGCCAGACCTCTTGCGTCTCCTCCCTACAAGTCACATTGTAGTGAAATGGTTTTTCCATAAGCCCATGGTTGTAAGGCTTCTTTTCAGCTAGTGTTCAGTTGGTTATTCAGGATGATTTTTAAAATAATTTTGTTGTACTTCCAGTTTGATCCTGGGAGGAGGTTAGTGTAGTTTCCACTTACTCTTTTGCCATTTTGGGTCCTTTGAACTTTTATTGATTACAGTTAAGCTTTGGCTCACATCTTCTTTTGGTATATTAGTGCTAACCTAATGCTTTTTTAAAAAAAGCCTTTCATATAGAGAGGCAGATGAGATTTATTTGATAATAATAATAGCTTTTTGGGACTCATTAATTCAGGCAGAAGCCCAAATAATATTCTGATTTGGAGACAAAGGCAGTGGATATTTATGACAAAGGGAAGGGAAACAAATCAACAAAAGGAAGGCATTTCTATTGGTGCAGATAACACACAATAGTGATGTTAATTCTAAACCATTCTTTTACATTTTTGGCAAGTAGTTATAAGTCTAGTAGTCATAATAATTCCTTCCTTGTTATATTTGCAAACCAGTTCTAGGAAACAATGCTGCTTAGGCCCAGACCAAAGGTTATTTTGCCCTGTTGTAGCAATCAAAAATTTGAGACATAAGAATTGCAAGGCAGGCTCTCTGGCTTGACAGTTTCAGCTCCTTTTTAACGTAGTTTCTTCTTCTTTCTTTCTTTCTCTCTCTCTCTCTCTCTCTCTCTCTCTCTCTCTCTCTCTCTCTCCCTTCCTTCCTTCCTTTCTCTCTTTCATTTAATCTTTATTGTATTTTTTCTACTACCATTTAGTCCCCTTATACCAATACCTTGCCCCCAGCAATCACCACATTGTTGTCCATGTCCATGAGTTCTTTTTCCTTTTTGCTCAGTCCTTCCACACTTAACTTCCCTCTCCTCACTGTCAGCTTGCTTGCCATGTATGAGTCTGTTCCCATTTTCCTTGTTAGTTCAGTTTGTTCATTAGATTCCACATATGAGTGAAATCATGTGGTATTTGTCTTTCTCTGGCTGTCTTATTTCACTTAGCATCATGTTTTCTGGGTCCATCTATAATGTTGCAAAGGGTAAAATTTTGTTTTGTTTTGTTTTATGGTCAAGTCATATTGCATTTTGTTAATGCCCCATATTTGTTTTATCCACTCATCCAAGATGGACACTTGGGCTGCTTCCATATCATGTTGATTGTAAATAACACTGCAATGAACTCAGGGTTGCTTAAATATCTGGTAATCGGTTGATATCTGAAATTTATAAAGAACTTGCAAAACTCAATGCCAAAAACCAAACAACCCAATTAAAAAATGGGCAAAGGACCTGAATTGACCTCTGTATCCAAAAAAGACATCCAGATGGCCAAAATACCCATGAAAAGATGCTCAATGTCATTAATAATCAAAGAAATGCACATTAAAACCACAATGAGATACCATCTCACACCTGTCAGAATGGCTATAATCAATAAATCAACATTAAGCAATTGCTGACGAGGATATGGAGAAAGGGGAACGCTTTTCACTGTTGGTGGGAGTGCAGACTGGTGCAGCCACTGTGAGAAGCAGTGTGAAGATACCTCAAATATTAAAAATGCAGCTGCTTTTTGACACAGTGATCCCACTTCTGGAAATATATACACAGGAACCTAAAACACTAATTCAAAAGAACATGAAGTTATTTCTTTTATATTATTATTTACATAAACCTTCTTCATACTTCATTATTCTGATATCATCTAATGATAATTTTCTCAAACCAAACCAGTTGAAAGGAAATGTGATCCAAAATTGGAAGATAAGGAAAATTTATATATATATAAAGTGTATGTGAACTACTGTCATCCCAATAACTTTAATTAAAACAGTGTGTGTGTATATGTGTGTATGTGTATATATATATGTATATACATAATTTGCCCAACATTTAAACGTTATTTGCCCATATTTATTCTAATTTATGACTTTCATCAATTACTATGTTGGATGTTAAGTAAAGAAAAGGTTTATATTTGTTCCCCCACATTTAATTATTCAATATTGTGAAGTTTTCCATCAAAGAAGAGATGTAAAGGGCATTGGCTTAGAAATAGAATACACAGTAGAAAATCAATAAATGGTTAAGAGTACTCATTGTACATATACATGTGTAAAGTATATTAACTCCATAAATATTTATTTTGACTAAGATTTATATAATCCCAAATGAAAATAGAATATGAAACACAATAATGAAAAATTCTGTAAAAAGTATTAAATTTTTTTACTGTACTTCAGATAAAAACCACTCTGAAACATTTATAATACATGAAAATTTTGATGCTCTTTGTTTTAAATCCTAACTTTCAAGGAAATTTTTATCATTACAATTTTTAGTAGTCCATCCATTTGCGACAATCATTTAATATACAAGTTCTGCCTAGAAAAAGTCCAGCCATTGTTAATATAACGAGAACAGTTTGTGTGACATCAATGTAACCTGGCAGCCAAGGAGAGTGGGCTGGAATGCGCATGTGTGAACAATGATGACTTCACTGTACTAGTCAGTGGGGTGGTAGGTGCCATTGAGTGAGTATGTGTACTGTGTGGTCATTGCATTCAAAATGACTGAACAAGTAGAGCAATGAATCTGCATCAAATTCTGTGCTAAGCTTGCATATTCCTCTGAAGAAACTATTTTGATGATTCAGAAGGCCCCAGCTATGGCAGCTGGTGATTGGCAGCTTCATCAAGACAGTGTGCCCTCTCATGCATCATGTCTCCTGTAGAGTCTTTTGGTGAAACATCAAATCACCCAGGTGACTCAGCCTCCCTACATCCCAGATTTCATGCCCTGTGACTTCTGGATTTTCCTAAATCACTTTTGAAAGATAAGAGATTTCAGACCCATGATGAAATTCAGGAAAATACGATGGGTTAGCTCATGGCAACTGAGAGAACTGTGTGAGGTCCCAAGGTGCCTACTTTGAAGGGGACTGAGGGGCCATTGTCCTGTGTGCAATGTTTCTTCTGTCTTGTGTCATCTTCAGTAAATGTGTCTATTTTTCATAGTGCATGGCTGGATACTTTCTGGTCAGACTATACACACACAGACACACGCATATACACAGTATATCAAACCTTGACCTACGTTCATCACAGTAAAGATGCTCAGAAAAGTCCTTCAGGTTAGACCAGATTTGTAGAGAATCATTCATTCTCACTTTCTGGCTCTTCATTTTTGTCAGATAAAAGAGGACAATGTATTGAATGATTTTAAAATAATTTCCAACTTTTGTGTGACGATTCTAAAAAAAATTCCCAAGACACCTAAAGTAATAGAATGAAAAGTCAGGAAAAATATTTGTATTCATTTAAAAAAATAAATTAGACCAGAAGCCCTATTTGCTTTTAGAACATGCCAGCTTCTAAGACCTTAGACAAGGGATGTGTGTCACTGTGCAGGAAACACTAGCCCAGAGTCCGTGGCTCTTGGCTTCTAATGCCAGGTACGGCTGTGTAATTCCCAAGTCTTTCAACTATTAAGGAATCCAGTTTCCTTGTTTTCAAAAAGAAGAGATTAGATGGAATGAACTATGCAGTTCATTTTCTATCTAAATAACCGAACACATTTTTATGGGATAAGTTTAGACTTCATGCATTCAAAGTCCTCTGTAAAAAAAAAGCGTATTATTTCTTAGAAGTTGAAGAAAATTTTTGGCATGTTTAGTAGAGTTTAAAATTTAATTTTAGATAATCAAAAGAAATAGGACTTCCTTGACCACTGTAGCTAAACCTACTTGTTTTCTTTATTTTAAAGTTTTTTCTTGTTTGTTTGAATGTAAGTCCCTAAAAGACAAAGACAGTATCTTTTTTATTCCTGATTCCACAATAAAATGCTAGGTATATAAATGAAGTTTGTCATTTTTTGGACAAATAAGTGAAAATTAAAAAGAGATCACTTATCACATATTTTTTAAACTATTAGAGAAAAGAAACATTTATGGGATGGAGATAGCTCAAAGGAATATTATAATTTATTTATTTAAATGACTTTAATAGAAGGTAAATATAATTTATTTCTATCATTTATCATACATTCTTTGTGTCAAGATTTTAATTTAATTCAGCTCATTTTTATTAAGTATCTACCATATTCCTGGCAAGAAAATGGTGTTTACAACGAGGAATGAATACCAATTCTGGCTTTTCCACTCATTGTTATACAACCCTGGACGAATCTCAGTGTTCTGAGTTGCGATAGTGTCAATTGTATTGTGAGGATGACAACACCTATTTTCTAGTGTGGTACCAAGATAAATTAAGTAATGTATAGAATGTGCTCAAAACAGAGCTGAGCTCTGAGAAATTACTAAATTTTTCCTTGCGAGTAGTATTACAATCCGTATGCAATGGAGTGAACTAGGTCCAAAATGTTAAAACTGTTAATATATTTCTATTTCAATAAGAAATAACTTCTTGTTTCCCACACTCTTTACTCCCATACTAAAATGGTTTTTGGTTTGCAGATGCTTTGGAAACTCTGATGAGTGCTGTGAGTCGTCTTTCAGTGTGTGCGCATGTACAAATAAACACAGTCACATGCACATAGTTTTGTTAAATTTTCAGGGGCTTGATTGACTCATCAGAATCTTTCTTTCTCTTAATTTATGTTTTCAGCAAATTAAACTTAAATTAAATTAGTAATATTAAAAATTTTTAGTGCCATGTCTGCCATGTCTGATTTTGCTGTAGCTATATATTTCTTTTTAGTCTATTATTGAGTAACTTAGACTTGAAATTAAATCAGTAGCACCATTATTATTAGCTTATTTATATATGTTCATCAAAAAGAGTCAATTCCAACTATTAACAGAGGTCATTATTTACCTTAAAATGAATGACTGATGGTGTTTTAAGTATCCTATATTAATTAACGTTACTTTGTCTCTATATCCCCAAATTGTTCAATAATATTAAAAGAATGATTTGGTTCAGTCCTAAGGAGCTCAAATGATGTGCTTTCCATTTTGTTACAGATAGTACAATACTACTGTTTTTCAATAACATTTGTTATTAAAAATTGGCGTACTGTTTTCTCAGAACTTTGTTGAAAATTGCGCTTTTTCTGCATTGAGTAGTACTCCAGTGATCTAAAAGCTGATAAACTGATTTTCTTCAAAACCTATTGTAATGTGAAGTCTTGCTGGAATTAAGGAATGAACCAATAAAAATTTTAGCTTTTTTTAAAGGAAAGTTACTTTTTATTCTTTTGCTGCTTCATTTCTTCATCTTGGTTGTCTAAGGTATGGGTACAAAAGTACGCCATTGATTTTCCTTTCTCATTCCCTATTAAAGATAAAATATATTGGTGTAGTATATTTACATATTTACATGCAATTACATGCATATGGATTATTTCACTTGCTGGTTCAGTGAATTAGTCAAACTTTTTACCTGTGAGACAAATGTTACTCCAACCAATTTGCATATTAAATATTCATTAAGTTTTTGCTGTTTGCATTGTCCTGATAGACAATTTCAATAAAGTATAAAAGTGTAGTCTGAGTACCTGTTGGAAAGACAAGTTATGTATATGGAAAGATATAAATAATTCTTAGAAATGATATGTAATAAACAGGAAATAAATGATACAAACTATGAGTTCTGGATTAGCATGCTAGAGTTGCCATGACAAAATGCCATAGACTAGGTGACTTGCATAACCAGTTTATTTCTCACACTTCTGGAGGCTGGAAGGCTAAGATCAAAGCATGGCAGATTCAGTGTCTGCTGAGGGCCCATGTCCCAGTTAATGACGGTACAGAGCACAGACGAATTCCCTTCCAATTTGTGGAATGATGACAAGCATCATCATGTGAAGATTCCACACAAAGAAGACATAGCAGTGCTGTCAATGTACATTCCTTGAACATGACAAAGAGCCAATATAATGAATACACTGAGAATAGTGGGCATGGTTACACTAGGCAAACTTTTGACCAGCAACATCAATGCCTGTAGGCCCAAGGACACTGTTTGGGAGGTATGAGGTCATTATGCAATGATTGATATGACCGGAGCTGGTCGTCTATAATCTTACCATTGGAGGAAGGTGGCAGAAGAGAATGCCATGACACAGAGAGCAAAAAGAGCAGCAACAAGGGTATAGAGAGATTTGGTCCAGATAGGGGTTAAGCACATTTGAAACTTTTAATGATAGGGCATGGATTGAGTACTTTGAAGGTATCAGGTACAATGCAGTGTGTAGGGACCATAACATTAAGTTAGACATGGCCCCAGAACTCAAAGATCTTACAGTCTAATGAGGTAACACCAAGTGTATTACAAATTGAAAGTGTTTTAGTTGCTATGACAGAAGTGTGTGCAGAATACAATACGTACAGCGAAGAGAGAGTGGTTAAGTTTAGGTGTCACTAAAGAATCCCTCAATGTGTTTGTGCTGTGTCTTGTAAAATAAGAATGCATGCTATTAAAAATGAAGGATGATCGAATGCAGTGACAGTCTGAGAACCCTATATACGCATCGAGAAAACCGTGGCGCTACGAAGGGCAATGCACAAGACAGCGGGGCAGTAAGGACCAGTGCCAGGACAATGGCCCTGGAACACAGGGGCTTACGACGGAAGGTACGGAGTCAGCATGCCTCCTGGAACTTAGGGCTTGCTGTTTACTATGTTGGCAGCAAACATCTTTGTGCTTCAGTTTCCTCGTGCAAATTTGTTTTTGTAAAGACTAAATGATTTGATATTTATGTGGAGTCACACAAGAGTGATTGGTTAATCAGTGTCTGTTCCCAAAGTGATCACTCTGGGGGACAGAAGAGGGTCACTAAGGCACCAAATAAACACTCCAGTCTTTCTGGCGAGACAATTTTATGGGTAGTATGGAATGAAGGAGTACTTGTTTTTCTTTTTATTAAAAACAAACAACATATGACTTAAATATAATACCAGATTCTTTGGATATTTGCCTATTGTTCTTAGCTCTGAGTATTTCTTCATTGGAAAAGATAAAGAATCACAGCACTAACCACATTCTGCAGCAACACCAATTCTTAGCATAAGAAGGAAGTGGAAGTCAAATAGGATCAAGTCCATATAATAAATATGTAGTTCATTTAACTTCTATGACTATATTTACTAAATATCATATGTATATAGGTTTTTTTCATAATGTTCAGGTTTTTGCATTATCTTCTGAAGTCTCAGATTAATGAATTCATCAGCTATTTTAAGCCAAACTTAGTAAGAGCAAATAAAGGATTTTTTTTCCAGTAGTGTGGATATTTCAGTTAAGTTCCCAAACTTATATCAATAGTCACCAAATAAATTCCACAAAGTTGTAAAAAATTGCCAGAATGCCTCATCTGGGATTAATAAAAAGTAGCCAGTCTAAGCCCTCAGGCATCATCCTATCAATTACCTGCCTTTAAAACAAAAATGATTTTATTTATTTTTAGACAGAAGGGAATGGAGGAAGAGAGAGGGAGAGAAACATCATTGTGTGGTTGCCTCTCGAGCGTCCCCTATTGGGGTTCTGGCCTGCAACCCAGGCATGTGCCCTGATCTGGAAATCTAACTGATGACCCCATGGTTCACATGTGGGAGCTCAATCCACTGAGCCACACCAGCCAGGGCCCTACTTTTTTTTTTTTTTTTTAATAACGTTGTTCAGTTACAGTTGTCCCCATTTTCCCGCCATTACTCTCCCCTGATTTATTCACCCCGCCCTTCCACTTTCAATCCTCCACCCTGTTGTTTTAATCTGTGGGTCCTTTATTCATGTTCCTTGACTTGACCCTCCCCATTCTTTCCCCCGTAACCCTCCTGCTCACTCCCCTCTAGCACTGTTACCTACTTTTATATGTGAAGAAGAAACTAGACAAGACAGTCTTCAATAAAAAGCAGCCAAAGAACATTGTGTTGAACAGATGTTTATATGCACTGGAGGCAAGTGCACTCTCAGCCACAGTTCACTTGTTGTCCAGGGCTGATTATAACACACCCTGCTGTCAGGACTGTGCTCGGAAGAATGCAGACTGACAGACTGGTGACAGCCAGAGTGGAACAAGGGCAGACACTGAGGTAATTTCAGAAACAGGAAAAGCGCTGAAATCATGAAATGTAGAGATAGAGGCACTGTCAGAATTAGAAGAGAGCCATATCAATGCCACCTGTGGCTCCATAAGGAGCTACCATAATGTAAAATAGGGAAATGCGGTTCTTCCAGTAGGGAAAGTTCTCAAGTGGTTTCTTAGTTCCACATTCCTTCGGAGATGGATTGCAGTGTTATTTTTATTTAAGCTGACCCAAATTTACTTAGATGGGCTCTTATACTCAATAGTAATAGGCTAGGTTGTTTGAGATTAATATTCATGCTGAGAATAATTCAATGGACTGGACAAAATATGTTTTTATGTCTTTGAGAGCCTCAATGAGAATGCGTCGGGCAGGGAATAGAAGGAAAGAGAGGTTAACACCAACTGTGTGGCCACATTTCCCCCTTAAGCAATTGCTGATTCCAAAAGTGAATTGGTGGCAGAAGAGATAATAAACCAAGTAGAATTTTAGAGGTCTCGTAGGGCTGGGGAGAAATGTCAGAAGTTTGAGAAAGAGAAAGGCCTCTAGAAAAACTGGAGGCTTCTGCTGTGAGCCCCAAGGGATGAGGGTGAACCAGAAATAGATAAGCTGCCAGAAGGAATGTAGCGTGAAACCATCTCAATCCAGTTTAGGACTGAGGGTTATTTGCCTGCAGAAATGTTTCAGGCCTTAAGGAACAGTCAATCTTCCCTCAAGAAAAATATCATTGATCAGACTTGCAGGAAGTTCTTCATTTTATAGTCCATCCTGTCTTTCATGTGTTTGATTCTATTTACTTGACGGCTGCCTTTATCGATATTCTTTCACCATTTTTTAAATTTGCTGGGATTTTTTTCCCTTTTAAATTCTTGAGATAGATACTTGAATCACTGAACTTTTTGTCTTTCTTTTTTCATATATGCATGTAAGGCCAAAAATTTTCCCTGGATCATAGTTTAAGCTTAAATCTTCCAAGTCAAATTTAAAAGAATTCACTATTTTTGTATATATAATATCTATTATAAATGTCTCACAAATCATCATCTGCTTAGAATATTGGTCAAGACTCCTACATTTGCTAGTCCCAAAGCAAGTCTAACTAGTTTAAGAATAAAAGGAAATTTGTTGCCCAAAGAACTAGTGTAACTCAGAGGACTGAGGAAGACTTTATAACAATGGAACCTTGATGACTGAACTAAAGATTCAGTGTAGCCAGTATTTTCTTATACCCAACTTCAATCACTCTTTAGCCAATTTTTAATTTTATTTATCCTAATTTTCGCTGGTCTTCGTCACATGACAAGTAGTATAACAGGTCCAAAATCATGCTCCTGCATCAGGGCACCTGTCAAGTGGTTTCTTAATTTATGGACCCCAGAGGCAGAGTCTCAAATTCTAGACTAATAACAAAAAGGCAGAGCATTCCTGAGCCTGCCTTACATTAAATATACCTCCCTTCCTCTCCTCTCCCCACACCTGAGAATTTAGGATTGCAGGTGGAGGGAAGAAGATTGGAAAGCTTGCTCAGCAGTCAAGATAATAAATAACAACAGTACATAACATATATTACCCTTCAGCTCCTCGATTCCTTGGTGGTTTTAGGTGTGTCTCAAGGATAGCATACGCTTGATTTGTTTCTATAATCCAAGTGGAAATGCTGCTTTTTCTCCTTTAAGAGATGACTTTATTTCATTCACACTTTCACTGTAAGAGTGCATATTTGCCTTAACCTATTTTTAAATTTTATATAATTGTGCATGTAGTATTTTCGGTTGTTTTTATATTGTATTTTCTAATTTCTCTTCTTCTATTTTTTTAGTCTGTGTAGAAGTATAGGCTCCTTTTTAACTCTAGTGGTGGATGTGTTTACATTTTTAAGTAAATGCTTAAATTTATATTTAATTCATCACTTTCACAAATAAATAAATCTTTTTTTTTTGCTGCATACTACATCAGATGAAGAAATATTTAGGCTATTTCTAGTTTCCCTTCATCTCCACATTTATTTATTTTTTAATTGATTTTCTTATTTATCTATAGCATAAATGGCATAACAGCAGAAACTACTCCAAACTGTATTTCCAGTTCCTGGAACAGAATAGAACTTTAATACACATGTTTCAGAAAAAGAACACACATCACACTGATAAAACCATTTTATTTTGGACCAAGGGAGAAGCTTAGCCGCTAAGGTAGTAAACAAACAGGATTTTAGTTTGTCTGTATATTTAATTTTTATGGTGTGGCTAATTAAAATTAATTAAAAGAACTAAAAATATGATGTCACAACTTTTAAACATATATAAACTATGTAGAATTTATAACACTACAGTGTGGTCTTACAGTGGATGTAGAGAAATGTGAGATTCCTCCGGACATTTTTATGTGTGTAAATGATCTGTTATTTCCATCTGAGTGCTTTTGTATTCTTTTGCTTTCGTTTTGATGTTCAGGAATGTCACCAGGATGTTGTGTTGTTTGTGGTTAGTGTGTCCTTTATCTTTTTATTTCTGATACACTGTGAGCCCTATCAGTATGCTGGAACATCATCTCTAATTGCAAAAAAAAAATATATATTCTTCCTTTGTATTTTTATATGTATTTCTTTTTCAAATATGTATTTATTTTTACTCTTTATATATTAAAAATCTGTATAATCATCTGCCTTATGTATATTGTTGTCTTCTTTCTGACTTTGAGTTTTTGTACTTCTGCACTGCACTGTGACAGTTTTTTGATCCTCTCTATTTTTTTGCAAGCTGGTACTCCATGACTAAACGCTTCTACTTAAACAAATATTGGACTATTTTTAATGTTTTCTTCCTTATGTTACCCAAATTTGTGAAATATGAAAAAAAGTTACCCAAATGACGTTCTCACTGTTGGCAGATGGATGAGGAAGGCTGAACACTGATGACCCAGCCAGGATCATCAGAACCACATAGCCAGCACATGTAGGCTCACGAAACAGTAACAAGTATTATTTTTCTTATCTTATGTCTTTTTCTCTTTGTTGTCTTTCTCTTTTTTATTTTGTTTTCTTTTTATTGTTTCTCATTTTTTCATTTTTCTTTGTTGTATTTTATTTATTTTAATATTTTAATTAATCTTGTTATTTATTTTAATATTACTTATATTACTTTATTTATTTTAACTTTTTTAATTGTTTCTTTTAAAAGACACCAAATGTTGGGTAGCATATTACAGCAATAACTAATATAGTCAGGAAGGCTATCAAAACCATCACTGTAACTAGTAGACTGATTAGCAAATGTATAAATTATAAATCAAAGAAACTAGGCAGAGATATGTTTTAGCTTTTAGGCATTTAAAAGTAATTGAAGAGATATTAACTAGGGAGCATGCCAGGTTACATTTCCAAAGAATCTGTAGAGTGTAAGCAATCTGGAACACCACCAGTTCTTACCTGCTCTTTATAAAGATGATTTAGTTCCTCTTACTAGTCCCAGGAATGCTTCATTTGAATTAAACAGCATGTCCAAGTACGTTGATGATGAGTTCAGTTGAAATATTTAGACTTAGGGTATAAATTCTGAAGTATTAAGCATGTAATTAAGTCCATAAGGATTGCAACAGGAAACATCACTCTCTTTGAAGGACAAAGGGCTTTCATATGTTCCTTAGCATGGTGGAAACATATGATGACATTGAAATTCTAATGTTTATGCTCTTTTTTTGTTATGAGCTTCACTGTAAGGCATTTACTGTAGGGAAGAAGATGATGATGGGGAGTGGGGAGATCTGAGGACAAGCTCTAATTCTGCAACAGTCCCTTTGTGGGTCCTGCCATGTCACATTGCTTACTCTAACCCTCGGTTTTCCCACCTCATTAAAATTTTCAAATCCTAACCTTTACAATCTTGGATGGTTTTGTGTGTAAGTAAGTAATAAAAAACCCAACCCTAATTGGCTTTAAAATGAGAAATTTTATTGTTTCACATAACGTGAAGTCCAGAGGGAGAGAAGATTTCAGACTCCTCTGATTCTACTTCTTACGATTCTATTGACTCTGCTTTCCTCTGTGTATTGACTTCGTTCGCACATAGGTGATAAAATGAATGTGGCTGTTTCGAATCTCACTTTCATTTATTTAAAAAAGAGACCTTCAGCAGAAGCAAAAGCAAGAGAATGTTCCAATCTCAGCATTCCAATCAGGCATCCTTAACCTTGTTAGGATGCTCTGGCCATGTGCCCCGACTAAACCTGTGACTTTGGCAATGTTTGATTGGCTAGAGCTATTCAAGGCTCACTACTAGGATTGACTCAACCTGTGTCAAATTAATTCTGTGTAGGAGTAGAAATCCAGATAAAATCCAGGTTCTGTTAAGTGGAGGAAAGGCATACGGGAATTGGTTTGGTGAGCTAGAGTACTTCCTGTATGGTTTATGCAATTAGCACTCCACTTTTGCTTTAATACATCTGTGATTGACTACACTGTATAGCAATATGAATATATCCTTCATATTTTGAAGAAGGAATCCATTTTTAAAGGATTTCTTGAATAATGAAGAACACAATACTTTAGTTCTCATTATGGCTATTAAACTTATGAAGGATAAAAAATAGTGGTGCATTTTTGAACTTTGACAAACTTTCATATTGGATTTTTCCATTCCTCCTTTTCTTTAAAATGAATTTTGAGGAATAATTGTAAAGGAGATATATAAAGAAGGAGAAATAAAAAATAGGAAAAGAAAAGTGATGGAGAAAACTCCTTATAATGGGTAGCATATGTTTAAAGTAGGAATCAATTTTAAAAGTAACAGAATAATGATAGCAATTCTCCTATTATCCTATTCTCCAGTCACCCTGCATGAAATAATTTAATATTTGAAGTAGGAATGATTTTATCCGTTTTACAGATGATAAATTTAAGACACGGTGAAGTTAAAAGTTTCCCACTGGCCATAATTCTAGGAAATGTCACAGGAAGACGATACACCATTCCCACTCTTGCACTCTTCATATCAACACATTTAAAAATGAATACAAAGTTCACATAAAAATTTCTTTTTTTATGTGAATACATACGATTTCAGGAACTTTATTTCAGAAAATTATAACATTTCTATATTATTAGAAAAGCATGCAGAATCTTCAAAGTAGGCTGTTGATGAGAAAATGTTGAGTGGAGCACATAATATTGATTTCATAGATAAAGATAAATGCTTTCTGCAATGCAACAAAATACAGCAGTGTGTTCATTAGGCCATTTCAATTGTTAGTTTCAAAATCCATTTTCCTAAATATTTATCATTTATAAAAATTTACCTCAGTCTCTGAAAGTCATGTTGTGGTGAAGGGGATGTTTCAATTTTTTTTGTTTTCAGATTTTTAAAAAATTTTATTGTTGTTCAAGTACAGTTTTCTGTATTTTGCTCCCACTACTCCCCCACCCCAGCCATCCACACCTCCCTCCCCTGATCCTACCCTCCCTTGGTTTTGTCCATGTGTCCTTTATAGTTGTTCCTGAGAACCCTTCCCTTTTTCCCCCCATTATTCCCTCACATCTCCCCTCTGGTTACTGTCAGATTTTTTTAAATTTCAGTGTCTCTGGTTCTATTGTGCTTGCTTGTTTGTTTTGTTGATTAGGTTCCACTAAAAGGTGAGATCATATTGTGTTTGTCTTTCACTGCCTGGCTTATTTCACTTAGCACAATGCTCTCCAAATCCATCCACGCTGTTGCAAAGTGTAGGAGCTCCTTCTTTCTTTCTGCTGCGTAGTATTTCATCATGTAAATGTACCATAGTTTTTTGATCCATTCATTTATTGATGTCAATGTTTTTATTAGATGAAAATATAGTTCTGTTTCAGGGATTGTGAGTGACTCTGCATGGCGGCAGTCATTGATGTCGTCGCCACAACACCTACTGTAACATCAGCGTGACACAATGCTTGCTCATTATCCTAGAAGTATATTCAGAGAAAACAAAATGTACAAGAAGCTTGATCTGTCAAGATTAGGGTTTAAAATTTCCCTAGAACTTGTTTCTAATATGTAGCCATAATAGAATCTTCTGATTATAAATAGCCTGTGATAAAGAAAGGTAATAAGTAGAAGAAAGTGGAGGGTAGTACAATAAAATTAAGAAAATCTTGATCTTTTTCTGAAAATAAGTGAATAATGTATACTTCAACTTACCAAAACAATGGATTTGATAAAATTCAATGTACTTGTTTTCACATATATCTTTTGCTTCTGAATAAAGCAATAGGATTCCAAATACAGCATATATAAAACTACAAATGAGAATGACTGGGGAAATTGGGGTTATCATTCCTTCACCAGCAACATAGTTTTGAAAAATTTCTTTTTGCTTTCTGACCCACCAATTAGCATCATTTTTGCCATCCACATGCACAATTTAGTATCATATATTACTAGAGATGTTTGAACAAATGTCCTTGAATTGTAGTTTGATTCATTAGTAAACACCACAGATTATATGTCTATGTGAGAAAATAGCACATTACCAGGCACAAAAGTAGACCTTAACATACATTTGTTGAATTGCTGAAATCTTTTTACCCCTGCCATTTATTTGCCTCAGATCTGTATACTTCATCCCCAGTCACATGCAAATGTACTTATTTTTAAATGCATTTAAACCACTGGTGAATAATTGATCATGCTATTACTGGCCAAATAATGACTGTCAGGCCATAACAATGATCATAATTTATTCATAAACACCTTCAGAGTAGAGATTTCTTACTTTGCCACCAAATTACACAACTGTATGGCACTGAGTCACATACATGGGGTCACTCAATAGCAGTGTGGCTTGAAATTACATGATTTGAATTCCTTAGATTCTGAAAAATCAAAAGATGTTTATAAGTCTTTTGATTCCTTAATTCTAATTCTGTACTCAACAGCGCATTTTGTGTATTCAAATTCCTTATATCCAACATGTACACCACCTCAATATGTTTTAAACCAAAATAATTCTTTTCACTCTCAAAATAATAACCTTTTAAGAAGATATCTCTGTGTCACAGGTTTTAATTTTCTTACTTTTCACAGTTATTAAATCTTGCTACAGCACCCTTTACAATATCCTTCATATCCACCATTTCTTTCGAATTCCCTCTTCTTCATTTCAGTCAAGCCTTCCAAATTTGATAAAACTATTTCTCTACCTTTCTAGCTTTTGAAATATATTTTTCTAGCCACATCTCTTCTTCATATTCTACTATACACTCATAACAAGTGCCTCATTTATCTATTAGTTCGTTCAACAACAAATAAATAACATTAAAGTTGAGATCCGAAGAATCGGTAGGAGAAAAGTACAGGAATAATAGATCTAGGAATAATGTGTTCTAGGAAACACCTGGAGGCTGAATGAGGCTGGAAGGCTTGAGTAACTGAAAGAAGGGTATTGTGGTTGAAGCGCACACAGCGAAAGAGAGACAGGTGCCCAGGCTTTTGAGGAGGCAGAAATTCTGCTTCAGGTTTCCCCATTGATTTCCAGGTAAGAGCCAGATTCCTTAAACTGGCATGAAAGGAATTATTTTTCTTTGTGTTGAAATCATTGTTATTTTTAATTTATTTTTATTGTTGACACTCTTACACACGTCTTCATTTCCTCTGTCCACCCCTCCGCTTTGCCCACCTCCACCCACCCTTCCCTCAGGCCATCGCCACACTTGCCTGCGTCTGGGTTACTCCTATATGTTCTTTGGCTAATCCCTTCACCTTCTTTCATCTGGTCCCTGGATGAAAGAAAGGATCTTTTATGATTCACCTTCTGATTCTTCCTATATGAAGAAAGATAACAGGGCATAGCGATGAAGCAAATAAGTAAGTCTAACAGACATAGGCTTGAATTGCAATTGCAATATTTGCTGTGTAATTTTGGGCAAGTTAATTTACCTCTTTGGTAACTAGCAAATTACTGTCTGATCCTTAATTGGAAAATGGAATTAATAATACTTTGCAAAAGATCTGTGAGTATGAAATGATTTAGCATATGTAAGATGTCTCACTTCTATTAGTATTAAATAAGATAACACATAAAATTAACAAATTTTCTAAAATAATAAAGTTCAATAAAATAAATGTTATTATTTTTAGTCACATTTAATGTCACATTTCTAGAAAGCAATTTTTAAATTACTTCATGATGTTATGTTTGGAGTAAAACACAAAGAACTTGACTACTAACATTAGACTCTACTTCTGATCTTGAAAATTTACCTGCAAGAAAAAGAAAATCAAAATCATCAAGGGTTCTTAGGTCAATACCTTAACAGCTTTTGAAAAATAATTGAGGATGCAATTAATTCCTTAGCTTATCCTTAAATATTTTCAAAAAGTAACAATTCTACAATCCTTAGCATCAACATTCAGATATAAAATGGAATTAGTGGGGCAATGAGGTTATAAAAAGATGCAATTTCACACCATGGTTTTTCTTAATACTGTTCTAAACTTACCATTTAAAATTTTCTGAACAATCAGAATAACTTGCTAAGGATTAAATATTTACAACAATTTCATTTGCCATTTTAACAATTTTGCTGAGTATCTGTTGATGAAAATCAATGATCATAGCTACATATATAATTCTCTTTGTATATAGAGACTTGTCCAACATGAACCCCACTTAATAAACTATTCATTTAAAATACCATTCAGTAGCATGTGGTGAAAGGTTGAATACCATAATTAATATTGCTCTTTGAAAACCATGATGTGAGGAAGCCCTGTAGTTAACAAAGGCTGCTGTCTGGCCAGGCCGTGTTCCACAGGGTGGCATTACCTTGATGAAATCGATCAGGTCCAAACTTTGTGCTCACCAACCATGGCCTAGGAAAATATACTGATGCAAATAAATCCCACAAACCAAACTAAAACAAACATGGGGATAATCACAAATCAAAATATGGATCTCATTATTTACACTTTGCCTGTTCCCTTCCTGGGGCTAGCTTATTTACAACTGCTTTCCCAAGTGTGCATTCTGAGAATACCACATTTGCAAAGGCTAAGGTACTTGATAGGAATCAGATCAAAGGAACTGGTTAAAACATTTAAATTAGTGACAGTTATTGAGTAATATAGGCGTAGTTGTCACGCTTCCGGTTCCATGTCAGAGATACACGTGTGCCAGAGGATGATCAGTTCATGTGGACAACTCTCAGGGGCACTAATTTTGCCTATAATCTGTAAGCATCCCAAGAATAGGGACTCTGTCTCAATCTTTTTTTGTCTATGACACTTAACTCACTTCTGACATGATATAAATACCACAATATTTTTAATTTAATTTCTCCTTGTCTTTTTTCTATTTCAACAGTGACAGAGTTCTATTTCTAGCAGTCATTTTTGTTTTTTTAACTTTAATAATGCTAGCAATTTGGTTATTTCTCCTTAGGGTAAATCTAAATACTATAATAGATAAACCTCCAAATCTCAGTGACATAAGAGAATAAAAGGCCTTTTCTCACTCATAACAGTCCATTGTGGGTTTCCAGGTATATCAGCTCTTTTCCATGTGGTGATTCAAGGATCCCAGCTTATTATAACCCCTGGGTCTGTGTCAACACGTAACTCTCAAGGTTTCCCTGGCATTCTAAAAAAAATGGAAAAAAAAAGAGGAAAATTCCCAATAATGGTCTATTGGAAAGTCTTTGAAAGTGGCAATTCTGCCTTAGTTCTATCGTCCAGGATTCAGTCACATGGCTGTATCTACTTGGTTGCAAAGAAGTTAGGTATATTGTGTATAGGTAGGTGTCCAGCCCACTTTTACACAATATACAAAAATTTTCTCTCATTATTATTTCTGCTATTTACATCATTTTTCTTCTTTTTAAAAAATATATTTTATTGATTATTCTATTACAGCTGTCCCATCCCCCCACCCCCGCCCTGCACCTCCCTCCCAACCATGTCCCCTGCCCCTTAGTTCATGTCCATGGATCGTACATATAAGTTCTTTGGCTTCTCCATTTCCCACACTATTCTTAACTTCTCCCTGTCTATTTTTCTACCTACCACTTATGCTTCTTATTCCCTGTACCTTTTCCCCCCACTCACCTCACTCCCCCTTCCCACTGATAACCCTCTGTGTGATCTCCTTTTTTTATGGTGTTCACTAAATATTTTAATTAATCAAGTAATTAAGTATTTTCCTTCCTATAGGACAAGCTTAATAGAATAACTGTGAGATATGCTTTTTTAAAAGCTTCATAGGTATGGTTAAAGTTTATTTAAATATTAAAGGTAAAGTCTTAAAAGCAAGACCATGACAAATTTTTTTCTATACAGTGATAATGTATTTTTAAATTTTTGATTTTTTAAAAAGTTATTGGTTTTATCATACATCATAATGTAGCAGAGAATCATGTTGCTGAAAGAATCTGTGGTATCATTAATCCTACCCATTTGGGTATAACCATATTGATTACTATTGATAAAAAGAAATAATAATAATCTTTTAGGAAAATTCCTTAAGCTACTTCAGGAAACAGATAAAGACAGTAATGATTCTCACTTTCCAAAAAATAGTTTTAAAAACTCTGTCATATTTACGTTGGTATTATGCTCTTCAGTCATAGAAATTCAAAACAGGCACACATATATGAAAAATAGCTATTTGTCACACTCTTTGCCTTATTGTAATACACATTTGAATCTTACAAAATTGTTCTTCTTTTTTTTTCATGTAATGATTTTTTATTGTTATTCTATTACAGTTTCCCAATGTTTCCCCTTTGCTCTCCCCTACCCCTCCAAACCCACACACCCCCATTTTGTTTAGAAGCGTATACACTTAATATAATAGCAGTTCTTCTTGATAGCACATTATTGTGTTAGGTAATTCTGTTGATATTCACTGCCCCTTAGCAATTGGGATTTGGTATTCAGAAACATTTATTTTAAAAAATTGAGAAAAGAAGAGCCATGGATTTAATTCCTGGTTTGCAACTCACTATACGTGTGAACTGCACAACAGTTGCCCTAATATCTCCGGTTGACCACCTTTCCTCGTCTGTGACACTGAACCACACTCGGTTCAGCAATGTGTCATGGGGATTGGATTAGATACAGTAAGGAAACTGTGATAGGACTCACCGTATCCTCAGTAAGAATCAGTAACATCTCAATTTTTCCTGACATTGACAACAGTCATGAAAAGTTTCAATCATGCAGCCAATGCTCCGTTCCATTTTCCCTAATTTACTTCACCCTCTGTTAATATTACTCTGCTTTGCGTATTTTGAAAGGCAACATGGCATTTTTAAATATGCGATGCAAAAATGCAAAATGGAATAGTAGCTATAATAATAGATTTTCTATTGTTTCAAGATTGTAAATCCATCACTATGTTTACAAAAAGTATTTTTAGTTCAATTTTGGATGCCCATTTTAATAATGAAAGTGAGGCTTTTCACACTGCGTTCTTTTCAAACCTATTCATTGCCAGAGTCAGAAATGAGACAAGGCTTTAATTTGCTTCTCACAGGGCAGATGAAATTGGTTCACTTTATTTCTTATTTTATTATTAACACCTTTTGTCACAAATGCAAAGCCCAAGATGTTGAAAATGCTTGGTTGAATTTGCACTGGTCTTTCTTATGAAATCATAATTATAGTACTTTCCTTAAAATTTTAATTACCTTCCTAGAACTGATGTGGTGTTAACCTTTGCCTTAAACTTGAATTTTAAAAAGAGACTGGCAGATATCTCTTTTTCAGACAGGCAGCCACATTTTCTCCTCTACTGCATGTGCGCCTCACGTAATAGTTTCAGCACTTAAGCCAACATGCAGCAGTAGATTGTAAGATAGTGAAGATGGCATCAAGCCTTAAATGTGCTTCACTAATACATCCACAAAAGGGGGCAGGGAAGGGAATGTAGTATATAGGTTCTGTTTTGAATTGGGATAAAAAATAGTAGAAATATCGTCCTGTGATTTCTGTGTGGGAGTGAACTAAGGAGTGATGATCGGATAAAGGCAGGCTCCGGAATTTGAGTGGAATGCTAACAGTCCCAGAAGAAGACAGCGATGGATCACTGAGGAAAAGCTATATGTGCGGGAAACATTTTCCCAGTGCTGTGATACCTGGGTGGCTCAAGTTAACAGGATCATAAAAGCATAAGCTGGCTTATCTTTGTCTGCTTTTTAAACTTCTTAGTTGACTCATATGCATTCCTTTACTCAACATTGATGAGAACTAATCAACCATCATACTATTATGAAAAGGATCTTACAAGTAATCTAACTTGACTGATCTTAAAAATTTCTAAAAGTACTATAGCAACTGATTATCAACTTTTAAAATATTTGCTTCAGCACAGAACACAATGCATCTGGGGGAAGAAGGATGTTTAAGATACCTGAGAAGGTGGTGTCAGCTAGAGATGAGAACAGTCACAAGTAATTACAATATAATCTATGAAGTATTTGCCACAAAAAGTTTTAAAAAATAACGCCTTACAGGTCTAGAAGAGTCATCAGTCATGTGCTGGGATTACATGGAAGGATTCTGTGGAGTCAAATGACAAATAATCTGGGCTGGAAGACCTACGACACTTAATTGTCAGAGATGGAGAGGAGAATGGAGAAGGAAAACTTAAACGTTGTTTTAAAGAGTAACTTTAGGCCCTGGCTGGTGTGGCTCAGTGGATTGAGTGTCAGCCTGCAAACCAAAGGGTTGCCAGTTTGATTCCCAGTCAGGGCATATGCCTGGGTTGCAGGCCAGGTCCCCGGTGGTGGGGGAGGTGCATGAGAGGCAACCATACATTGATGTTTCTCTCCCTCTATTTCTGCTTTCCTTCTCCTCTCTTAAAAAAATAAATAAATAAATAAATAAAATCTTTAAAGAATAACTTTAGGAAATCCTCTATGTTATACACTCCTTGGTTCTGAAACTCTGTCTGAAAGCCACCTGTATAAAAGTTGAACAACTGATTTATATATTATAAAAATGAACTGATACTAGAATCTTAATATATATGTATATAAATATATGTGTAAATATATAATTTATAATATTTACTATGCTTTTTTAACAAAATAATTCTATGTGAGTAAAAGTTAAAATGGCTTGGCATAGCTAGAGTAACAAAGACAGTGGTCAGAAAGCATCCCGACTGTCCAGTCTCATAGAAGCTTCTGTTAACCGCCCCTGGAAGGAGAAACTCTCCCTTATCTGCCCTTTAAGATACTCATATTGCTTGGACATCCTCTCCTTAGTGAGGCTGCTCTTCCTTCTCTCTTCCTCCAGGCCCTCAGAAATGTGGTATGTTTTTCTTCATGAACCCAGGACTCTACTTGGGTACTGCTGGAGTATGTGAGAAGGGCAGACAATCATAGAGTATGTATAGGGCAAGGAAGAGAAAAAGGGAAAGGAAGAGGAAGGGAAAAGAACTATGTGAAATGATAGATCACATCAGATTCTGATTCTATCTTTTGCATTATCTCAAGGTTAAATACTCTTCCCTTCCATGTTCAATAATTGCAAGTAAATGTGTGTGTGTGTGTGTGTGTGTGTGTGTGTGTGATAGCGTAGCTGTTTTTTGCTCCATCTGCACTGGTCCAGAGGTTACAAAATGCCTAGATTCTGAAAGGATTTGGTGTGTGGGTAAGTTTGGATTGGCATAAACAATTACATAGAATTAGATAGGTTGAGAGATGATAGGTAAATAGATAGATAGTAGATAGATATTAATACAGAGATGCAGAGATACTGAGACACAGAGGTATTCACTGGGCCCGACTCCCCAATAAGCCTTTGTTACCAGGACTCCCTGTCATGTCACACTGATTTACTGCTCTCCATTACGTTACTCTTCTCACCACTGAAAACACTGTGTTTGTGAACACCGATGTAAACAGCTTCACATGAGGGCAAAACTTCCTGAGTTTTTAGCATATCTACCAGTTTGCTGATCCGAGTTTCTGGACCACTATGTGCAACTCCTTCAAGGTAGAATTTGTTTGTTTTGTTTTATTTATCTTTTTGTTTTAATTTTATTTAGTTAAAAAAACTCACACTGAAGCTTAATACATAAGGTATCTAATTGTTGGCAGGAGAAAAATCTTCATTTTATCGTGCAGTTAAAAATATTTTGTGGATCTAGTTTAGAAGTCTCTAGAATTAAAAAGAAATCTCTAGAATAAAAAAAATAAAAAGACTCATGCACACCACCTTTGTATGATGCATTCCCTCTACATTTAAGGTTACTCTAATGCCATCCGTTTTTTCAATATTCATCAGTGTATTTCATATTCTGAGTAATAGACTTAATATTGACTGTGTTTGTAGGGTTTAGCAAGGATCCTAAAAAATATGAATCAATATCTTCCACTTTATTTTCTCCTCCAGTGTGATGTGGCTATATTTACTTTAGTGCAAACAGCCACAGGCTGGTTATAAATCATTCTACCTATCTTTCCACTGACAATCTCCAACCAGGTCGGTAGATTTCCCCAAGGGAAAAAAAAAAGCAGGGCAACTGTCGGTCACGATAAGCATTCCAGCTGCAAGTACTTGCAGCTGGAATGCGCCTGCCTTTTAAGGAACAGAAGGAAATGACCATGGAGAGCTATTTTAAAAAACGCAATTCAATTTTAAATGTATTCATGCATTTCTGTTTAGGGAATTTAAATTAAATAACCATTTAAAGCTAATATAGATACCTTACTAATGGCATTGAGATAATCAGCCTTTGAGTGTTTAAAGATCAGGCCAAGAATGTTTAAGCAAAGACACAATGTATATAATTGAAGTAGCGTGCAAATATGATCACACATGCCCATCACATCTCACTTGCTGAGAGTATATGTATTATTACCTCTATTAAATGAAGACATAATAATGATACCTATTCAATACATTAACAAAATTTTTAAATATGCTGACCAAATGTGCGATCCTTTAGTTGCATAGACTTTCATTTTTTAAAATATTTTCACACCACTGTGACAAGCACTCTGGTTGTTTTAAAGGTGAAGTGCACTTTTATCACTCATGCCGGTCACACATTTTTTAAGGGTTAGAGTCTCTCCTTGAATAACATTTTCCTCTAGAGAAGATAATGAGTCAAGGAAAGATCGAATCTGCAACCTTGATCTCAATATAACCATGCTCCGAGTAATCCATTGTAAATATCTTGATATCATGATCTATTGTAATAGAAATGTACTATGCACCTGTCATTAATTAAGTAATCAACCTATGTCAAGGCACTTCAGAATATCAGCTCCCAAGAAGATGGATAAAGATGCAGCACACGTAGAGGTGAAACTTGTGGTAGACTGATTTTGATTACCTGGATTCAAATTCTTGCTCTAATACTATCTCAAGTAAGTTTGAACAAACTTTTTATTCTATTAGTTTCCTTATTTTTTAAATGAAGATAAAAATTGTACTTACGTATGTGTGTGGCTGTGCAGGTTATAGATAGAAACATAAGACACTTTCCGTTGGTACGTAATAATAAATGTTCTACCATCAATGAATTTTCATGTTTTATTTGTAGAGAGTTAAAATCAAATTTAAGCTGGCCCTTTTTTTGTTGTTTGGTTCAGTCAGATAAGCTATATTTTGGTCTCTTATTTAATAAGGGCTGTTGACTGTCAAAGGCTACCATGTGAATGCTTAGTATCAAAGTTCCCCAGACTGTTGTCTTTCTCAAAGGCAGATGGTAAATCTGTCAGCAATAGCATTTAGAACAACAACAACCCAGATGCTTTAAAACGCTGCATGTAAAGCTGCTCCTGCCACGAAGTGTACTATTGGGCAAGATGCCAAAGGGAGGTCCCCGAGGCAATTAGAGCTTCTGAATCCAACTCTGACTGTCTGGGAAGTCAACGGAATGCAGCTCGCTCAGCCGAACACCGTTTAATTTAAAGAACATGCTCCTTTTTTATAATCAAGCCAGTCTTCAGTGTTTCTACCTAGCTACATTCTAATAAGAGATTTGTATGATCTTTAGTCATAGAAAAAAAGTTTTGCATTACTTTATAGATATAATATTCTTTGTTAATAAAGCAACCTATTAGACTTAATGACCACTTATCTGTAATTACTTTGCACATGCACAATTATTTTTACTGATTCACAATAAACACAATATTTATGAGTCCCTGAGCATAACTTGAATAATGATGACTTCAGTAAGCATGGGAGACTTATTCATAAGTGCTGGGTAAAGTAATCAGGGTTTTGTTCAATATGACTTGAACATTTAATAAAAATGATAATAGGAGTAGAAAACAATGCTATACAATAGAATTAAAGTAATGTTTCTATTTAAAAAATATATCCCTTATATTTAAAGAACACACTTTTAAAGTATATGGATGGTTAAGTGTTACTTAGAGCTTCTGGGAATATTCAACAGACCTGAAATATTCATTGCACATTTATTATGTATCAAGCCTCACTCTAAGCACTTTGGATTCATTTTCCTTAAACTTCATAAGAACACTTCAAATATCTTTATTATCTTCTTTGTATAGAAGAGGAGACTTGACCATGGCCGTAGAGCTTAGTGGGGTATTTGAATCCTGGGAGTTTTTTGTTTCAAAGACAGTGTCTTTTTTATTGTACCATCCAAAGAATAAATAAGATATTTCAACTTTCATGATCATAAGTTTATCATATGTAAAGGAAGAGTTCATTTTTTGTTAAACAATCAAGACAGCTAGCTTCACACTGAAGATTTAGGAGAAAGTCTGAAGGCGTTAGAGGTAGACAGCATTGGTTACTGGTTATATGATATCTCTAGATTATTCTGTCCTCCTCTATGAAGAGATGAAGATATTTATCTTAGAGGGGTAAGGCAAAGATATAAGAGGACAATTAGGATTGTGTAGTACCAGGAACATGGGGATTTAAAAGTATAGGTCAGAGAATTTAAGTAACTAAGTCAGGGTCACATGAATTAACAGCAGAGCTGCCCTCAAAACCATATTTTCCATGTCAAATGGAAAAACCACGGAGAGTAATAATGAATTATAAACTCGAAAGCATTATAAATGTTAGATATTGCTCACTACCACAAGTGTGACAATATTTTTTAAAAATAATAAAATAATAAAAGGAAACAGTATTTCCCTCAGAATACCTAGTAACAGTATGGTATCACTTATACTATGCATGTGCTAAATTATAGAACAAGAAGGAAAGAATTCTGAAAAGAGATACCAAATTGTAGTTGATTTTTATTTCTTTCATTTATTTTCTTGTATGTATTTTATATCTATACATTCTCCATAATGAAACTGTATATCTTGGGTTCTTACTTAAAGAACATGATATAAAGTAATCACATTCCGAGTCTCAATTTTATTTTTCTAAATATGTTTTTTTTTCATTATATCCTGCTCATTTCATCTTGGAAATTGAAATGTTCATAAACTTCTAATTTGCATTGCAAGTTGAATTATTTTTCTGCTTATGGTTGTTACTAACAAGACATTAAGGCAATGCCTAGGGATCGTTCTTTCCATACTGCAAGGGGAAAGCTGAGCCCAGGACTTAGCCTAGAAAAGCAAATATTGCCTTCTCTTGTCCCTGGAATTAATTCTCAAGCTTTACTGTAAATAAGACTCCTGTAAGATAGCAGTAAAAATCCAGATTCCATTGTCAGAGATTTTGATTTGGTAGATTTCAGGTGTATTCCTGTCTCAACAGTTTTAAAAAGCTCTCAGGTGAGAATGGTAAAATAATTCTCAGGTCTCTCACTAAAACTTTGCTCCATAGGAACCGGCCATGAGTACTGTGGTATATGAGTGAATATAATGTTGCCATCCTATATCTCTGTATCAATAGATTACTGTTCAAACAGAAGACAGAGGTAACTTAAGAAAAATCATACAAAGGATATTTTTCAAGAAGAAGAGATTATTGTTATAATGTTTAGAATGGCCTTGGTTAATTCTTAGTAATGAACAACCCCCTATGTCATTGACTTAACATCATAATTTTTTTAAAGATTTTTATTTATTTATTTTTTAGAGAGAGGAGAACGGGAGGGAGAAAGTGCAATGTATGGTTGCCTCTCACGTGGCCCTCCCTGGGGACCTGGCCTGCAACCCAGGCATGTGCCCCAACTGGGAATCGAACCAGGACCTTTTGGTTCCCAGCCTGCGCTCAATCCACTGATCTACACCAGCCGGGCTTAACATCATAATTTTTTTTCTCATTTATAATATAGGCACAACTTAGAATAGCATTAGGACTATTCTTGTGGTCATTCGAAATCTCACACTGATGGAAATTTCCAGAATCATCTCAGCAGTGGCAAGAGTACATGACAAATTGTTACCAAACGGCAAGCGGGGTCCAGCTGCCAGCTAGTACCTTCTAGGCAAAATTCCAGAGGCAGAGGTTTGTTGAGAAAGGAAAGGCGTCTTTATTCAAAAGCTACATAATTTGTGAATAACAGCTTTCCACATGCGCTAGTCACCTAAGCTTATCGATAAAGGCTAAAATATTTAACTCTTGAGTTCTCCTATCATTCCCCTTGCTAGTTTTTAATTACCTTATTTCTTAAGATTTGTTTACAAACTAAAACAACATAAGACACAAAAGCTACACAATTTTGGAAGAATGGCAGGCTTCTGCCTCAGATTCCATTCCCTCCAGAACATCCAAAGAAAAATAAGCTTCTCACACTCTGCCAGGCCAGACTAGTCCTAGGCTATGCCCGGAGTTCCTTCTCTCATTTAGAATATCGTACTTTAAGGAGATGCAGGAGCTACACCGTGTTCATCCAGGCATCCTTGAGGAAGAGAAAGAGAGCCAGTCTCTCCCTTCCTTCTGTTTAAATCTTCTGGCCCATAATTCCATGCACACAGCAGGAGTGTTTAGCTTCTCAGCCAATCTCATTTTAGACCGTTTCCCACTGCCTCAGGCACCTCCTCCTATGACCTCTCCCTACTCCTCCCCTGTGATCTGATTAGATCTCTCCTTGTCAAAATCACAAATCGAAACACAGAACTTGCCAGAAAAGACACCATTGCTTCTGCTTATATTTTATGTCATAGGAAATCACATGGCTATGCTAAAATCAAATGAGTGGGAAAATTCAATTAGATCATATGTCCATGAGAAGTACAGCCAGCTGGTGAACATTTTAATCACTACCTTACATGCCAAACACAAGCATTTATAACAGAGTGTAGTGCTTACAAACTCCATGTGGGAAGTTTAAAAGCTCAGATATTAATCCTAGTTGTACAACTTAATAACTTTCTGAATTTGGACAAGCCACTTAACCTCCATAACCCTCAGCTTCCTTATCACATCAAATCTCCCAGGCCTACTGTCAGAAACCAATGCAAGAATGTATATGAAGTACAGTGTCTGGCATGGAGAGTGACCTTGTGATTATTAGTCTTATTCATAACTAAGAGTTGCAATAAATGCACCAAAATATTAATAATCTGAAGTAGGCTAGCACCAAAATGTAAAAGGAATTCTAGCACTTATGGATCACACATTTATTTAGCTCTGACTACTCACAAGGTACTAAGTTAGGAAAAATACAAGACACAGAAGTGAATAAAATATGGTCTCTGATATGAAGAATCTTACAATCTGTTTGGGAAATCAGGAAATTAGACAACAAACACTAGAGAGATAGTTTGAACACGGTAAAAGGAAGGAGATACGGAAACCCCAGGAGATAAAATCAGACTTGAGAAAATGGTGAATCTTTTTGGAAAAAGTGTCATTTCTGTTAGTACTATGCAGCAAAAATTAAAAAAAAAATATTTTAATATGAACACGTGGTAGTAGAGAAACACTCAAATATCGGTGTTCTAGGTGGTGTTTCTAAGACAAATAAATGTAGATAAGTAAGTGGTTGATGGATATGGATGCAGGTAGATTGACAGATGGCTAGACGGACACACATTTAGCCTGCAGACCCTCTGATTTGAGAGAATAGTTGGCTCAGTTACCAGAAGGCCATAGAAAGCACTGCACTCATCGTTTGTCTAGAATCTAAGGTGAGACTCGCTCATAGAATGAGGACAGACTCTATATTTTTGTTCGCATTTCTGTTTGAGTATGAGTGGATAAGTGTTTAAGTACATTGTCCTCACTTGGGTAATAGAATAATTCTGTTTTCTAAATTCAATTTGCATACTGAGTTGTGTTTTGTGCAGTCAGACATTGTTCTCCAAATTACAATTCCTTTCAGATGTACCCCCAGCCCTTGGGTTTGGATAAAGAAGTCCTGCAAAGGGATGAAAATTGCTAAAGAGTGACTTAGGGAATCAGGCATGTGACAGTTTCCATGAATGTCAGGCATGGTAATTCGCCACAGGGAGAAGCAAGGTCATTCTGTGCACCATTATCAGAATTGTGGTGCGTAGACTAAGCAGACAACTTAATCTTTCTCTGATTCAACCGCCATTCTTCATAGTGCTTTGTATTCAGTCATAGCTGAATTCTATAAGGTCCTTTGAATACAGAGAAACTATTAAATATACTATCTCCTTTATTAAATTGAAAGATTGAAATTATTCAAAATTCTACTTATAAATGTCTGACAGCCAGGGAGCTGTTTAACTTGATATATAACTTAAATGGGCCCAGACACCATCAGATATGAGATTGAGGCTTCAATCTATCTAATGTAAGAAGAGAAATTTCCCTTTTTTTCTGTGGGTGAGGTGTTAAATATAAAAACCTCGATTTTCAATTACGGCATTGGAGCTCTTTCTATTGAACACTTTCTATTGCTGCTTGGGAGGCATGCCAACTTTGCCTGCGATATAAATCAATCAGCTATATTTCATTTTGATGTTTTTTTTTTAATCATGATTCTTGGGGTTCCTTAACAAGACATTCACATTAAAGGCTTAGATATTCAGAGTGACCATTAAAGAAATATGACAGTGAAAAATTTGATTTAATAAATGAAATAAAATGGAAGATAGGAATAGCAAAAATGTGGCAACTATTTTCTCTGCACTTTCAATTTTTCTGTTAACCTATACTGTTCTAAAAGTAGTCTATTAATTTAAGAAACATGCACCCATCATTGCCTACAACACATAACCAGGAGGATCAGATCTAGAAAGTTAATTCGAGTGAAAAAAAATAACCACTCTTAAACTTCCATATTGCATTATTACTCATGTGCATACATTTACAAATTTTAAACATATTCACAGTATCAGAATAAAAGGGAAACATGTAGTGAGGCAAATATAATGCTAGAACAGTTTCAGTGTCAACTATTTCCAATACTAAGATTTCTATTTTTGGTGACATTTTCATGTTTTGTTAAAATAAAGTGACTTAATTGAAACAAATAAAATACTTACCATGCTATTCAGTAGTTATTTACAAATATATTTTTTTATCTTCTTTTTGAAAGGTTCTGCGGGGAAACGATGGGAATGCCATATTATGCACTTGAACAGTTTGTATCCTAGAAGTTTAGATGACAAATTAAAATCTATGACTGAACATGAATCTTTACAGGGAAGCTTTAGTGGTTCAGAGTTATGACAATGGAATTCATGAGCACTACTGGAGAGCAAACACTGAACATGCCCGCTTCTCTCAACACCGAGCTTCAATGAAATCATTGCGTTAGCTCAAATTTCAGACAGTTTTTACTGAAATGATCAATACACGGGGTAATTATGAAAGAGAGGACAACAATGCATTTTGGAAGCCACACTGTTTAATGGTAAAAGAGTTGGTATTGCCAGGAAGTAGGAAATCCCAAGAGCCCTAAACTATGCTCATCATTTAAATGGGAGGGTGTGGACATATGGCAATCAAATTCCTGATCAAAATGTTTGGAGGCACTTTCATGCCAAAAATACTCTTTGCAGCATCATGTATTTAGACACTCATATGCCTCCAGAGCATGTTGGCCAATAAAGCATATTTCCATTTATGTTCTGCCAAGTCTTGCTCATTAGCTAAAAATCTTATTTTGCAGCTCTTATAAAAATAATTTTCAGTACTATGCTTCAAAGTTAAGATTTTTATACTTTGTTGTGTTTGTTTTTAACTTGAAATGTTACCAAAGTACTGAAACTTGATTTTTAAACATTAATTTCATCCTTGTCTTTCACTAAATCTTGAGTACAGATGCTAATAAATTTTAAGAGTTAATCAATGAAAATGTTTTCTGGTACTGCTGACTTTCTGCTCATAGACAATGATAAAATAAAAAATCAGAAAGAAAGAAATAAGTAGTTCAAAGGTATGAAAAAAATGGATCAGAATTTCCACCTATAGGTAAACCATATAATAGAATTCAAATGTATTTGGAAAAATACAACTGTATTACTTAGTTATTTGTAGTATTTTTACCTTATTTTTTACCTCAGTTTTTGACGTATTAATTCAAAAAATAAAGTCAAATCCCGCAGCTTTTTCTTTGTAAAGTTTTTCTTTCTTTTTCTTTCTATTTGACTCAATAGAAATTAAGACCCCTTTAAAAATGTCTAGGGTGTTTATATACTTTCAGCAGAATAGACCCAGGCTTTGTATTCTCTGGTTTACTATACATCAATATATATTGAGGATTGAACATAAAACTGGGAACAAACAAGGTTAATGATTACTTTAAAATGCCAAATTACTCTGAGTTTTCATTATGCTTTAGAAATTGGCATTATTGGAGAAAAGGTACCATGCAAGTCTTCTATTGCTGGGTAACAAACTACCACAAACTTAATGACTTAAAACAAGTTACCTCAAACAGAGTAGATTAAAACAACACCCATTTACCCTGGCCGGTGTAGCTTAGTGGATTGAGTGCTAGACTGCGAAGGAAGGGTCGCTGGTTCCATTCCCAATCACAGCGCATGCCTGGGTTGCAAGCCCAGTCCCCAGTAGGGGGCATACAAGAGGCAACCTCATACTGATGTTTCTCTCCCTTTCTTTTCTCCATCCCTTCTCCTCTCTCTAAAAAGAAATAATTAAAACCTTAAAAAAACAAACCCATTTATTATCTCATTTTCTGTAGATCAGAAGTCCAAGCATATTATGACTGGGTTAACTTTTTAGGTCTCACAAGACTGAAAACATGTTGTAGTGTAGTGGCATTCTCATCTGAAGCTCAGGGTTCATTTGCAAGTTTATTGGTTGTTGGCAGAAATTTGTTCCATGTGAATGTAGGACTGTGTGAGGTCTTTGCTTTCCCTGGAGCCAACTAGAGACCATTCTCAGTTCTAGAGTCCCCGCCACATGGTCCACTGCACAATATGGCATTTTGCTTCTTAAAGGCCATCAGGAGAATCTCACTTTGGATCTCTCTTTCAGTTCTAAGGGCTGAGCTGAGTAGGTCAAGCTACCCAAGATAACGCTCCCCCCCCCCCCTTGAATCACTAAAGAGAGCTGATTCGGGACTTTAGTTACATCTGTGCAATCCTTTCTGCCTATTAGCTGACATAATCACCAGAGTGATTTCTTATTACATGGACAAGTCAGGAAAAGGTGATTATACAAGGGGACAGAAGACTTGGGTCATAATAGATTTCTGCCTACCACAGACACCAAAAAATATGTGTGACAATATGGTAAGACTTTGACAAGGTAGAAGTGAAAAGGATGTGAACTGGAAAATTTTACACAAGAAAATCAAAAATCTTTTGTGACTATGAAAACAAATAAGTACTCATGATCTTATTCTTATGTAGCTAAGGAATTTAGAAAGACATAGTAAAGCTTAATATTATTATAACAATCTCATTTTCTTTTACAGAGAATCATGGTAAATCCTAGAACTACCTTGATGATGATCAGTCACTTTGTATAACAATGGCTTAAAGAGATGAGGAGTTGAAATCTGAAACCTTATCCTTGACTCTATTTTTATTGTATTCATATTTGAATTTTTGGCCATAAAGGTAAATAATTTTGCACTTCTCCTTCTGTTTAATTGGTGATTATATAACATGTCTTTCTGAGGTTTCCATTTGGGCTCAGAATGGACAGGTTATATTAGTAAACAAATATTTTTATTTGAGAGCATGACAATTAGTTTACCTTAACTGTCCCTGGAGTCGCAAAGCAGTAGTTATGGTCCATTGTCTTAATTACCTCTGGATACAAATAATATGATATTTCAGTCTATAGATTCAGGAATAGATGAGCCTCGGTTTGCAAGTGTTATATAGCAGAAAGTTTAGATAACCCGTGTGACTGAAATGAAAACTTTTTCTTCTCGCTGCGTGGGCTGCATAACATATTTTATCTTTTTTTCCCAAAAGATTGTGCTTGGGAATATTACACAATGATTGTATCACAACATAAAGAGAAATAGCTTTAATTGAAATAACTATTATCATTAAGATTTATAAGCTGACATATCTTAATTCCAATGTTTGTATAAAGTTATTGGCAGCTGAAAATATTTATAAGGTGTAATAAAACCAAGGAGAAAAGATGCAGAAAAAAGTCAAGAGTTTAGAGCAAAATAAAACTTCAGTCAGTCATTATCAAAAGAGGTGGTCAAAGTAAATTTAGCATGAAAGATAAAAGTTTCATGGAATTTTATTTGCAGCTCAAGTAATCCTGCTTAATCCTATGAGCTAAAACACTATATAGCCAATAAGAGTTAATTCTCTAACTATGTAAAATAAAAGTAATGTTTGTGAAGTGTCTGGAATCTTTGTTTACCAAAACATATAATTTAAGAACCAAAATTTGGTTCCTGCTCTTTATGGAGTATGGTGTGTTTCCAGTTTTTTAAGTTGAAGCAACTATAACATGGCTATTCTAGAATATGGGAATCACATTATAAGCATAAACTTTGATGAGTTATTCATATAGGGGCCAAGAATAAAATACAATGGGCATGTTGCTTGGAACCAAGTTACATGGAAAGGTAAGATGTTATCTGTAAGATTCTTCCGGTTTGCATAATATATATATAGTAACTATGAAAACAAAAGTAGTGAGAACAACCATAAGCTATGGATGACACTGTGATTTTTATAGTTCTTTCATAGGCAGTGACTCCTTGGACATCAGGCCTAAAAATAAATATTAGTATTATCATGTGAGGGCTTGGGGTCCTTGCCCTTGCTTATTATTCCTTCTACAAAACCACTCTTCATCCTTCTCACCCCAAGACATGCATTTTTATTCTTGCACATATCATTTCACTTGTCACCCTTGAGAGGTATTTCTGACCCACCGAAGTAAATCAGTTTTCTTGGGTTAGTTTTGCTAATCATAGACTTATTTCCTCAAGAGCCATATTAGAAAGGTGGCATTTGATGCTAAGTTTTTAAGTGGCACATGAAAATGCTGCTCAATTTGCAAATTAGGAAATAGAATTCCAGAGAATAAAGTGACCTAGAGGTCAAAGTTAGTAAGTAGCAAAGTTGGGATTTAAATTCTGGTGCAGACTAAAAACTCTTGTTTTATAACGTGCTATAGTATTTCAATAAATTCCTTAGAGCCTGTGTTCTGAACTGGGTGTGGTTTTGCTCCCCAGGAACCATTTGGGAATGTCTGGAATCTCTTTTGGCTGTTTCCATGACTATGTGTGTGTGTGTGATTGTGTGTTTGGGAGGGAGGTCCTACTGGCATCTAGTGAAGCGAGTACAAGGATGCTATGAAATACCCTACAATACACAGAACAGTTTCTCAACAACAAAATGTTATCCAGTCCAAAATGTCAAGCATAGCATAATTAAGAAACCGAGCCTTAGAATACTTAAAAGAATAAAAGCAATACTCATGTTGTTATGTATTTTTGACATACAAAGAATATACAAATAACACTTAAATTCTTTCATTTTGTAACACTTTCCTAAGGACTATTCTGAGACTCTCTAGCATCCTGTGAGTAAATTCACAGATTAAGATCTTTATAGGGAAGCACATGTTAATTTTAATATTAATTTATAATTTTGCCATACAGATGACTTGAAAATGAAATTGTCAGTCTTCATATCTATTGAAGTGTAAGTGAGAACTATGCAGCAGAAAGGAGCTACTATTCTTTGTATCACATGGATGGAACTGGAGAGTATTATGCTAAGTGAAATAAGCCAGGTGGCAAAAGACAAATGCCACATGATCTCACCTAAAGGGGAATCTTATCAACAAAACAAACAAATGAGCAACATAGAACCAGAGACACGGAAATAAGGAACAAACTGACAGTGACCAGATGGGAGGGGAGGAGGATAATGAGGGAAAGAAGGGGACAGGTCTAGTCAAGGAACATGTATAAAGGACCCATGGACATGGACAACAGGGTGGGGGCTGACTGTGGGAGCAGGGGTTGGGGGGTGGGGGTGCATGCTGGGTGAGGTAGGGAGAGCAACAGGGGAAAACTGGGACAGCTATAATTGAATGACAATTAAAAAAACAAATGTGGCTTGAACAACAGAAAGAATAAAAAACATTAAAAAAAGCAATCATCTACTATAAACTATCATGGAAAAATCACACACATTTCAAGCCTAAGAAGTGGCCTAGAAAAAATTGTGTTTTGTTCTACTATTTATGACTGTGAATAAGTGACCAAGTCATACAAGAAATGGATGAAAAGTTTTACCAGCACAAATAGAAGGTTGGTTGGTATGGGAAATCTGTGCTCAATTTTGGAAAGTGTAGTGGCACTTATGCTACCAAATCTGCAGTTGCCTACAGATGCTCAGAGCAGAGTGGCTCAGCACTCAAAGAAAGGGGCAAGACCACCATGGTCAGAGAGAGGGCTGGCACAATCAGACACTCAAGCATCATTCACTAGCAAAGCGTGACCCCTTGCCTTTGGCAAAGACAGACTGGTTTGCTTATTTGTCTTTGCACATTCTCTCTGAGAGGCTTCCCCTTCAGCCTCTCAAAATCAACCATTAGAAAGATGAAGATATTGATTAAAAGGGTTATTTAAGGTAATGGCAACCTGAAATATATATTATGTTCAATGAACATAAATGGTTCTTTTACTGGCTTAAGCCACATCAATTTGCGTATATTCCACTGCTACAGAAAAAAAAAATCTATTATCAACATTTCAATCTAATTTTTCACTAGAGAAAAGAATAATTTCATGATATTCTTTTGCTTATACAATTGTTTATTTATTGTCTGTCTCTCCTAACACTAAACTAATGACACTTTGATTAAAAGCATCAAGCTCGTTTATCTTCTAAACTGGATGCTTTGGACATAGAAGAGTACCCAAGGACCGGCCACACCTAAGTGCTTAATAAATGCATAAATGGACAGAGTGAAGGTGAAATACGTATAATTTTCTCACCAAAGTGTATGTATTAGGATTACATAAAATCTGTGTTATTCTGCTAGGATTTCTTTAACAAAGCATCATGGACTGGGTGGTTTGAACAGAATTGTTTTTCTCACAGTTCTAGAAGCTTTAAGTCCTAAATCAAGTTATCAAGAAGGCTGGTTCTTCTGAAGACTCTCTCCTTGGCTTGCAACTGGCTGTCTTTTCACTGTGTTTTCACATGGTCTTCCCTTCCTATGGTCTGTGTCCTAATATCCTCTTTTTATCAGAAGAGGAGTCAAATTAGATTAGGCCCCACCCTAATGACCTCATCTTATTGCCTCTTTAAAGCTCTATTTTCAAATACAGTGACATTATGAGGTACTAGGGATGGGAGCTTTAATGTATAAATTTGGGGGGCGAACACAACTCATCTCATAACAAAAATCTACTGCAAAGTGAATGCATTCTATTTTGCAGTATGCGGCTATACTTCATGTGGCTGTTAAGCATCTACCACTTAAGTATTACATGTATGTATTCAAAGTTTTGTAGATTAAACCTAATAATGTACACTATACTAAGTGATTGCTTTTGTATATCATTTTCATAATAAACAGTAACCATTTTTTTCATAGGGCCCAAGATAAAAAGATTGTAAATTAATTAAGCTTAAAGAAAACAAGGTTTAAGAATTGAACTTTTGTGTTTATGTATTTAAATTAACAAAAAATTTAGCTACATTAATTTGAGTGTTATGTCATACGTATGCTATGTACATGTGTTATATACAAACATATGAGATTATAAAGCACAATGCCTAGAGAAATAAAAAGCAATTTCTAAATAAACATGTTGTGTATCTCATTAAACATATTTAAAACAATGCATTGGTGTAAAGACTTTATTTATCCACTTAAAATTACCCTTTCCATAGAATGTAAAAAAAATTGACAATCATTATTAAAGACATGTCACAATCTTAGATGATTTTTGATGTTATATAATCACAGACATATATTAAACAATGTAAAATGTCTCCTTTTTAAATAAATTGTGCTATTTCAATAAGGCAACCGTATTGTTTACAGAAAGATCAAAATCTCTATATCTGTTTCATAAAATATAAAATTAAACATGACACAATTTTTAATTTTATTTCTTGTAAATATATTTTAAAAATCTAGCCCTGGCTGGTGTAGCTCAGTGGATTGAGAGTGGCCTGTGAACCAAAGGATCACTGGTTTGATTTCCAGTCAGGGCACATGCCTAGGTTACAGGCCAGGCCCTCAGTAAGGGGCATGCAAGAGGCAACCACACATTGATGTTTCTCTCCCTCTCTTTCTCCCTCCCTTCCTCTCTCTCTAAAAGTAAATAAATAAAATCTTTTAAAAAATAAAAAATTAAAAAAAAAGAATCTATTCCCAATATAAGGGAAGAATTCACATATATGGTTATTAGCAGAAATAAAAATGAATTTACATGAAAATGCAGTGGAAAATATTTAGATATGCTACAAATAGTCATAATTTACAAAATTAGTAATGAAACGATGTTCTCTCTGTGAAGCATTTGCCAGAACAAAGATGAAACAAAGCAATATGTTTTACATATTACCCATTAAAACACAAAATTTAATTGTGGGTTAAATGGAAGTGTTACAAATATCATTTTACAGTGTACAAGTACTTTCAATACCAGAAGTGCTTATTGTAATACACATTAGTCATCCAAATCTGTGGAGCAAGCATCCTGTAAAAGACCTGAAGATTTTCAATTGAATTTGTCAGTTGTGGTCTAGGTTTAGGATCCTTTAAGTTGGGGTTCTTTAAACATAAAAAAAAAAAAGAATTAATCGAAGACTTTTATGAGCTGAATTATGATCCTCAAAATTTACATGTTTAAGTCCAAATATGACTATATTTAAACAAATGGGTAGACCCTAAAATTCAATGTGACTGGTGCCCTTAAAGAAGAGAATAAATATAGACACAACAGAATGAGTAAGGAAAATGAGAGGACACAGAAAAAGCAGACATCTGCAAGTCAACGACCTAGTGAAATAGTGAAAACTATTTTACACCAAATAGTGAAAATATAGTACACACAGTAGTTCCCCTTTATTTGTAGGATATATGTCCCAAGCCCTGCAGTGGATTCCTGAAGCCACAGAAGGTATTAAAGCCTGTATATACTATACATATATATCTAAGATACAGTTTAATTTATAAATTAGGCACAGTAAGGAATTAGTAATAATAACTACTAATAAAATAGAACAACTATAACAATATACTGTAGTAAACGTTATGTTCATGTGGTCTCTTTCTCAAAATAACATGTCCTGTACCCAACTTTTCACTTTAAGGAAGCACATTAGAGCTTCTCTTTGTCATACTCAAATTACTAGCATCACTAGTCTTGCACTTGGGGATCATTACTAAGTATAATAAGGGCTGCTTCAACACCGGACTGTGATACCGCCACAGTCAGTCCGATAACGGAGACCACTACTAGGTGACTAACGGGCAGGGAGCACACAGCGTGGAGATGCTGGACATAGGAATGATTCATGTACAGGACAGGATGGAGCAGCATGTTGCGAGATTTCATCACACTACTCAGAATGGCCTGCAATTTAAAACTTATGAATGGTGTATTACTGGAATTTTCCATTAATACTTTCTGACAGCAATTGAGAGTAACTGAAACCACATGAAATTGAAACTGTGAAAAGTGAAATCACAGAAAAGGGAATCTAATCTATAGTTCAGTATATAATGAAAAGATGTGTAAATATTTATAAACAAGGTAAACATAATATACAATGTTGTTCTGATATTAAATTCTAATTATTCCTTTCCAAAGAGTAGCGGAATAGTTTATTTGGATAACATCTCCATATCTTTGACTTGTTCTCAATCAGATTCTTTTTGCAATCTACATTGACATCATACACAGACTTATGTCTACATTATTTACATCCCGACTCTAACATACATCAAAGTGATTCTTAAAAAGGATACATACAATTCAATTGCATTTATATTAAATTCCAGCAAATGCAAACTAATCTATTAGTGACAGTAAATAGACCAGTGATTGCTTGTTCCTAGGAGGGCAGGACATTGTAAGGAAAAAATTATAGCAGAAATTTTAATATCAATTGCAAATTATTCTGTTCACTATCATGTTATCAGTTCAATTCTTGATTTTTAATATAGCTTTGCTTAACTGTAACTAATTCATACATTCTGGACCATTGGAATATAAACTTTTCTTTTTCAATAACTCTGAAAATGCCTGGTACATCTGCTTATTAACACACAAACACAGGCTTTTCTAACTCTAAGTTGAGTCCATACCATTATCTTTCTCTATGCTCAGTTCTGCATTTCTTTGAATGCACTTTTGAGGAAATAGAGTTTTCTAGCACCCAGTTGGGTTTCGAGAAAACAAAGCTGTTTGTAGTTTGAGAAACTCTGTGAATAGTTTGGCAAATACTTGAAAAGTCATGTCATTGTGCAACAGTCTGAATTGTTTGATAAATTTTTATACCTAATGTTTAAAATCCTCCCCACTGTGGAATTTATTGGATTTTCACTTTCATTGCCATTTTAGGATTACCTATGTGCTATTTCTGGAAAGTGAAATTTGGTATTTCCATTTCATACTTCTCTGTATGGCCTCTGTAAGATTGTGACTTGTGGTAGTTTACCCGGAATTGACCCAGAAATGCCAGTGCCAGGATTATACTCTAAGAACCCTGAAACACTAATACAAAAGAACCTATGCACCCCGATGTTAGTAGCCGCACAGTTTACAATAGCCAAGTGCTGGAAGCAGCCTAAGTGCCCATCAATAAATGAGTGGATCAGAAAGCTGTGTTACATTTACACAGTGGAATACTACACAGCAGAAAGAAAGAAGGAACTCCTACCCTTCACTGCAGTGTCGATGGAACTGAAGAGCTTTATGCTAAATGAAATAAGCCAGACAGTGAAAGATAAATGTCACATGATCTCACCTATAAGTGGAACCTAATCAACAAAACAAACAAATGAGCAAAATAGAACCAGAGACTTGGAAATAAAGAGCAAACTGACAATGACCAGAGGTGACGAGAAGGGGTATAACAGGAAAAGAAGGGGAAGGGTCAAGTCAAGGAACATCTATAAAGGACCCATGAACAAAGTCAATGGGGGGAAGGATTGAAAGTCGTAGGTCGGGGGTAGGCAGGGCAGAGGAGAAAATAGGGGAAAAATGGAGACAACTGTAATTGAACAATAATAAATATACATATATAAAGCTGTTTTTTCAAATAAAATTAATTTTTTTCTTATATCAGTTGATAGTATCTACCATCCTCAAAGAATGTTATGTTGTCCATTTCAGTAATCGGTGCTTAAAATCACTAACATATACAGACAAAAATTCAAAAGTCTGTTTAGATGTCTTTCAATTATTTTTCACCAGTGGTAATTGACATGAGAGCTATTATGCCCTTGAATAATAGATTTTTCACTCATTATTGACATGCTTTGTGCTTTCATTTTCTAAAGAGGAACAGAAGTTTTTATTGAAGAGTATTTTTAATTTCATACCTTGTACTATTGCTGTTATAAATTTTGTAACTGTAGTAAGAAATATTCCATATAAGTTCTCCAAAATAACTGCATTAATTAATTTAATTTAACAATGTATAAAGTGAACATTTTATATATCATTATTTTTTAATATTTTATTCATTTCTAAGAGAAAGACTACACATTAAAAGTTTTTGTTTTTGTATTTTCTATAAAATGGTCTTTTAAAAAATCTCTGAATAATAAACCTAGACAAGTCCCCTTCTGGGCAGATACCTGACTTCATTTATGCTTTAAAATGACATTTCTAAGTGCCCATCTACAAATGAGTGGATCAAGAAACTATGGTACATTTACACAATGGAATTCTATGCAGCAGAGAGGAAGAAGGAGTTTATACCCTTTGCAACAGCTTGGATGGAACTGGAGAGCATTATGCTAAGTGAAGTAAGCCAGATGGTGAGGGACAAATACCATATGATCTCACCTTTAACTGGAACATAATCAACAAAAGAAAAAAGCAAGAAAAACATAGCCAGAGATATTGAAATTAAGAACAATCTAACAATAGCCAGAGGGAGAGGGGAGGGGACAATGAGGAAAGGGGTTTTCAGGAACCACTGTGGAGGACACATGGACAGAACCAAAGGGGAGGAGGGAGGCAGGGAAGGGAGGTGGGGTTGGAGGGGGAGGGGAGGGGAGAGGATGCAAACAGGTGTAATTGAAAAACAATAAAGTAATTATTAAAAAATAAATAAAAATAAACCTTTCCTTACAAAAATAATGACATTTCTCATACTGATTCATACTTTATAATGTAACTCCAATGGCTGAGTTCTAAAATAACAGGTTAAGAACAAAACGGATGCTAAATTATTAACTATTCCTCATTTAAAGTTCATAGCCAATTTGTCCTATTAATGATTCAAAAATTACAACTGTTTTTAAAAATTAACATGTCATTCTAATTGTAATTCTGTGAACTTAGTTTAAAAATATTTCAACCATCTTTTTTTTTGTATTTTTTTTAAAGATTTTATTTATTTATTTTTAGAGAGAGCGGAAGGGAGGGAGAAAGAGAGGGAGAGAAACAGCAATGTACGGTTGCCTCTCACATGACCATCACTGGGGACCTGGCCCACAACCCAGGCATGTGCCCTGACTGGGAATTGAACTGGGACCCTCTGGTTCCCAGCCCGCGCTCAATCCACTGAGCTACACCAGCCAGGGCTCAAGCATCTTTTTGAGTGAAATTGCCATTAGCATTATGCCATATAATTTTTTTATCAAAACTTAGGAATTAGTGATTTATGACTTAAAGTATCCTTTTTGCCTTTCATCACCACAGAGTACTTCTCACCTGATCTGAGATTAGCACCATTTTTTTCTCTCTCTGGATAAACGAATCTAAGCCACATATTTTAAAAGATTCTTTTAAAAATATATCTACCAAAAGGGAAATGGTGGTCTTTTAGTGGCCTTAATTAGCAGAGATGAATTTCTCAGATGGCTGACTCAAGCTTCAAGGCTGAAAGGAAACGGCTTTGTGCCCACACAAAGGTGCATCAAAACACTCTAAGCCTCCGTTTCCTCATTTTCAAACTGAGAGTGGTATGGTGAGGTGAGACGATCTATGAGATCACCCAACAGGACTGGGGCGCACTGATGTTGAACCTTGAATCTAGTACAGACACACAGACAATGAGGCACTGGGGGCAGGGGAAATGAATACAAGCCCAGTTGCTGCTCACAACTGCAAATTTTTGACTTTGGGAGAACAACACAATGCTGGAACTGGGCAGAGTCCTGGTCTCAGAGTGACATGTGAGAAAGCAGAGGAGAATGAGTAACAAAATAATGGAGACACAGACCAGAGCATCATCCAAAAGACATATTTTATCCAAGTATAGAATTTTTAACTTAAAAGTTTCTCTAAATATTGTTGTAAAGCTTTTATTGATAGTCTGAAATACATATAAAATCATTATTATTTAATTTTTTTTGTTCAACGGAGGCAACAAAGAAATATTGAAATCTTAATAATTCTATACACAGACAACTTTACATTAACCCATCCATGTGGTTTGATTTAATCTCACTCTTTCTAGGGGTAATTGTTAAGGTGTGGCATCTAACCAATAAATTTAGCTTTAACACTACATTCAGTATTAACCTTACATTCAGGCTTTGTAGACTGGAGCTTTAATAGCTCAGGCAACAAGAAAAGACATTCTGTGTAGAAAATAGTGGGTAGTCGATAATTATTACTAAGAGAATGTAATCTATAATTAAAAGTGAAGCTCTTAGAGCAAAGAGGACTCGTTGTCATGGAAGCATGGTTTTATTAATTAATGTCTTTCAACAGATAAAATCAACCAATTTTCTATAATTGTCAACATAGGAATGTAGATTTTTTACACTTTTTAATATTTGTAACGATATATTAGCATACAGTTAAATTGTTTTATATAATACCTCACATCTAATAATTGGGTTTGAGATTCAAATGTGAGTCAATTTTCTGATGTTACTGTATCGATGGCCTACTAAAATACCATAACACACTGTATGTATATTATGAAAATTAGAAGAATATTAAGTAGCAAAGGTGAATATTAGCAAATCATAAATTAACCAAAAAATCATTAGGTAAGATAAAGTACCCAGAACTTTCCTCTGTGACAGAAAGAAAAAAGGCCTAACATATTTAGTATGCTAAAAAATGAATTTTATTTTATTTTATTTTTAAGATTTTATTTATTTATTTTCAGAGAGAGGAGAAGGGAGGGAGAAAGAGCAATGTATGGTTGCCTCTCACATGGCCATCGCTGGGGACCTGGCCCGCAACCCAGGAATGTGCCCTACTGGGAATCGAACCGGGACCCTCTGGTTCCCAGCCCGCGCTCAATCCACTGAACTACACCAGCTGGGCTAAAAAAATGAATTTTAAATATCTCATTGTCCCAACAAGTAGTTCTCTGCTTAGTAAGTCACCTGTGCGGTTATTTGATTGGAACACGTGGGCATTGTATACATGCCACAATTGCCATACTGATTTTATTAATTTTAGTATTATGTCTTCTATTGGAATATAGAATACTGTGTTTGTATTCCCTTTATATTTTTCTATAATATTGTAAGTCCCTAGATTCCCAAATTGTCCTCTAGGTCATTGGTTTTCAATGCCCCCTGAATGACATTGGCAATGGCTAGAGATACTTTTTTCCTTTCAAACTTTATTTTTCAGCTAAATTTTCATTTAGTATTATTCTGTTTAATTTTAGGTACACAGCGTAGTGGTTAGAAATGAACATGTACTTTATAAATTGTTCCCCCTGATATTGCTAGTATTCCCCTGGCACCCTACATAGTTATCACAATATTATTGATCATATTCCCTCTAGTTCTTTACATCCCCATGGCTATTTTGTAACTACCAATTTGTACTTCTTAATCCCTTTAACTTTCACCCAGTTCCTCAATCCCCCTCCATTCTGGCAGCCATCAGACTGTTCTCTGTATGGTTGTATCTCTGTTTCGTTTATTTGGTTTTGTTTGTTTTTAGATTCCACATGTAAGTAAAATCATATAGTATTTGTCTTTTTCTGACTGACTTACTACACTTAACATAATACCCTCTATGTTCATTCATGTTGTTACAAAAGGTAAGATTTCATTCTTTTTTGTGACTAATATTCCATTTTATATATGTGCTATTGTTTTTTCCCTCCACTCATCTATTGATGGGCACTAGGGTTGCTTCTATAGCTTGAGTATTGTAAATAATACTGCAAAGGACATAGGGATAAGTGCATATATTATTTCAAATCAATGTTTTGAGTTTCTTCAAATACTTACCCAGATGTAGAAACACTGGATGATAAGGCAGTCTCATTTTTAATTTTTTGCAGAACGTCTGTAGTGTTGTCCATAGTGGATGCACTAATCTGCATTCCCAGCAACAGTGCATGAGGGTTCTCTTTTGTCACATCCTTGCCAACACTTATAGTTTGTTGATTTATTGATGATAGCCATTCTGACAGTTAAGGTAATATTTCATTGTGGTTTTAAGTTGAAGTTCTCTGATGACTCGTGATGTTGAGCACCTTTTTCTGTCTTTTGGCCATCTGTATCTCCTGTTTGAAAATGTATATTAAGGTCCTCTGCCCATTTTGTAAATGGTCGTTTGATTATTGGGTGTTGAGTTGTACGAGTTCTTTATAAATTTTGGATATTAACACCTCATCAAATGTAACATTAGCAAATATCCTCTCATTAAGCAGATTTTCTTTTTGTTTGGTTGATGATTTTCTTTCTATGCAAAAACTTTTTAGTTTGATATATCCTATTTGTTTATTTTTTCCCTTGTCCAAGGAGATCTCTGTTTCTCTCTCTGTCTCTTTCTATACATGCATACATACATACATATATATACATATACATGTATATATATGAAAAAATTCTTGATACTGAAAGAAAATGCCTTAAATTCTCATACCTATGTTTTCTTCTAGGAGTTTTATGGTTTCAACTTTTACATAGCTTTTAATCCATTTTGAGGTTATTCTCATATATGCTGTAAGAAAGTGGTTTAGTTTTATCTTTTGTATGTATCTCTCCATTTGTCCAATCTTATTTATTGAATAGATGATCTTTAACCCATTGTATATTCTTGTCTCTTTTGTCAAATATTAATTAACCATATCAGCATGGGTTATGTTGAGGATCTCTGTTTGGTTCCATCGATGTATGCATCTGTTTTAATGGCAGTACCATGTTGTTTTGATTACTGTAGATTTGCAGAATACTTTGATATCAGATAGTGTAATACCACCAACTTTGTATTTCTTTCTCAAGATTGTTATGGCTATTTTGGGTATTTTGTAGTTCCATACAAATTTTTGAAATATTTGTTCTAGCTTTAAAAAACACATTTGGTATTTTGATAGGAATTGTGTTGATTGTATAGATTGCTTTAGGCAGTATGGACATTTTAACATTGTTCATTATTTCTGTGCATGAGAATCTTATATGCTTATATTTATTTGTATCTTCAATTTCTTTCTTTAATATCTTATAATTTTCTGAATACACAACTTTTATCTCCTTGGTTAATTTTATTCCTAGGTATTGGTTTTTTTCTTGATGAAGTTGTATATTAAATTGTTTTTTAGTTTCCCTTTCATTATATGTGTAAAAATGCAATTGATTCTGAATAATTATTTTGTATCTTGCAACTTTGCTGAATTTATTTATCAGTTCTAGTATTTTTTGGTAGAATATTTAAGATTCTCTGTATACAATATCATGTCATCTGCAAATAATGACAGTTTTACTTCTTCCTTTCCAATTTGGATGCGTTTTATTTCTTCTTCTTGTCTGATTGCTGTAGCTAGGACTTTCAGTCCTAAATTGAATAAGATTGCTGAAAGTGGACATCCTTGTCTTTTTCCTGATCTTAAGGGAAATGCTTTTAGTCTTTCTTCTTTGAGTATAATGTTAGGTGTAGGTGTGTTATATATTATCTTTATCTGTTTATTTTTTAAGATTTTATTTATTTATTTATTTATTTTTAGACAGAAGGGAATGGAGGGAGAAAGAGGAGAGAAACATCAGTGTGTGGTTACCTCTCACGTGGCCCCCACTGGGGACCTGGCCTAGAACCCAGCCATGTGCCCTGACTTGGAATTGAACTGGCTACCCTTTGGTTCACAGCTCACACTCAATCCACTGAGCAACACCAGCCAGGGCTATTATCTTTATTATGTTGAGGTATGTCCCTTCTATTCTCAACTTATAGAGTTTTTTAACATAAATGGGTGCTGGATTTCATCAAATGCTTTTTCTGTGTCTATTGATAAACTCATATGATTTTTATCTTTCATTTTCTTTATGTGGTATTTTACATTGATTTATTTGAGGATATTGTACCAATCTTGCATTTCTAAAAAAAAAAAAATCCCAATTGATTGTGGTGTGTGATCTTTTAAAAAAAATTTTCTAACACATATTTTAGTTTTTAACGTATCAGACAGTAGACTTCTGCATATATCATTTATTTCTAGTTCATCATCTCTTTCACTGTTTCATAAATTATTTGGTTAAATGGTATTTTTTTATTCTTGTTCAATTACAGTTGCCCCAAGTTTTCCCCCATTGCTCTCCCTTGTCCCATCCATCCCCTTGCTCCCTCAGTCAGTCCCTACCTTGTTATCCATTACCATGGGTCCTTTATTCATGTTCCTTGACTAGACACTTTGCCTTCGTTCGCGCATTGATGAATTTGGTTTGCTAACATTTTTTTTAAAGATTTTATTTTTATTTATTTTTAGAGAGAGGGGAAGTGAGGGAGAAAGAGAGGGAGAGAAACAGCAATGTATGGTTGCCTCTCACATGGCCCTCACGGGGACCTGGCCTGCAACCAAGGCATGTGCCCCGACTGGGAATCGAACCAGGACCGCTTGGTTCCAAGCCTGCACTCAATCCACTGAGCTACACCAGCCAGGGCTGGTTTGCTAACATTTTGTTGAGGATTTTTGCATCTGTGTTTATCAGGGATATTGACCTATATGTTTTTTCTTCATAGTGTCTTTATATGGTTTTGGAATTAAGAGAATGCTGGCCTTGTAAAATGAGCTTCAGAGCTTTACTTTCTCTTGAATTTTGGAATAGGTTAAGGAGAATGGCTATTAGCTATTTTTTGAATGTTTGATAAAATTTACTTGTGAAGTCTTTCATTCTAGGACTTTTGTTAACATTTTTAAAGTACTTTTAGATTTCATTAGTTGTAATCAGTCTGCTCAGATTTTCTTTTCTTTCTTTCTTTTTTTCTTGATTCTGTTTTGGAAGACCAGCTTTCTATTTTTTCTAGACTGTCCCATTTGTTGGCATATAGTTGTCTGTAATATTTTCTTATACATTTTTGTATTTTTGTGGTATCAACTGTTACTTCTTCTCTTTACCTTCTGATTTTATTTTTTTCCTCAATCTCTCTCCCTCCCTCTCTTTTTATTGATGAGTCTAGTTAAAGTTTTATCAACTAGTTTATCAACCAGCTCTTGGTTTCATTGATCTTTTATATTGTTTTTTGATCTACCCTATTTATTTTTCTTTTATCTTTTTTTTTATTTATTGCTGTTCAGTTACATTTGTCCCGCCTTTTTCCCATTACTCACCCCTACCTTTTCACCCTCACTCCCACAGTCAATCCCCCCCATTGTCTGTGCTCAATAGTTCTTTATTCATGTTTCTTAGCTTACCCCTTCTTCTTTCCTCCGTTACCCACCTCCTCCCTTTCCTGTGGTCACTGTCAGTTTGTTCTTTATTTCTAAGTCTCTGGTTCTACTCTGCTCATTTGTTTGTTTTGTTGATTAGATTCCACTTATAGGTGAGGTCATATGACATTTGTCTTTTATTGCCTAGTTTATTTCACTTAGAATAAGGCTCTCCAGTTTCATCCATGCTGTCCTTAAGGGTAGGAGTTTCTTCTTTCTTTCAGCTGCATAGTATTCCATTGTGTAAATGTACCACAGTATTTTGATCTGTTTATTTACTGATAGACACTTAGGCTGCTTCCAGCACTTGGCTATTGTAAATAACACTGCTATGATCATTGGGGTGCATAGGTTCTTTAGAATTAGTGATTTGGGATTCTTAGGGTATACACACACCAGTGGAGTCTCTGGATTGAAAGGCCATTCCATCTGTAGATTCCTGAGGAAACCTTGTACTGTTTTTCACAGTGGCTGAATCAGTCTGCATTCCCACCAACAGTCTACTAGGGTACCCTTTTCTCCACAAGTTCCTAGCACTTGTTTTTTGTTGATTTATTAATGATGACCATCCTGACTGGTGTGAAGTGGTATCTCATTGTGGTTTTAATTTTCATCTCTCTAATGGCTAGTGACACTGAGCATTTTTTTAAGTGTCTACGGTCCCTCTGTATGTTCTCCTCGGAGAAGTGTCTGTTTAGATCCTTTGCCTGTTTTTTAATTAGATTGCTTGTCTTTCTGGTGTGGAGTCATGTGAGTTTCTTGCATACTTTACAGATCAAACCCTTGTCAAAGGTATCATTGGCAAATATGTTTTCCCATATGGTTAGTTCCAGTTCCATTTCGTTGATGTTTTCTTTAGCCTTGTAGAAGCTTTTTAGTGTGATTGTTGTTGCTGTTTTGTGTGTGTGTGTGTGTGCAGTACAGTGAGATTGTTTATTTGAGATTTTTCTCTTTTTTTGTGGTAAGCCTATATTGCTCTGAATTTCTTTCTAGGACTGCTTTAGCTGTGTCCCATGGATTTAGTATTGTGTGTTCATTTTCACTTCTCTCAAGGTTATCCTTTGATTTCTTCCATAGTTTTATTGTTAACTCATTTATTGTTTTATAATATGCTATTTAGCCTCCAAATGTTTGTGTATTTTCAATTATTTTCCTTGTAATACATTTCTAGTTTTACACCATTATGGTTGAGAATATGTTTGATACGATTTCATTCTTCTTAAATTTATTGAAACTTGTTTTGTGACCTAACATGTTTATTCTGGAAAATATTCCATGTGCACTTGAAAAGAATGTACATTCTGCTTCTTTGAGGTAAAGTTCTCTAAAAGTATCAATTAAATTTGTCTGACCAGTGTGCCATTTAAATCCTTTGTTTGCTTGTCAACTTTTTGTCTGAAAGATATGTCCATTGATATTAATGCAATTTTAAAATCCCCTCCAATTTTGTATTATTGTCAATCTCTGCCTTTATGTCCATCATGATCTCACTTATAAGAAGACTCTAATGAACAAAATAAACTAATAAGCAGAATGAAACCAGAAACACAGAATCATAGAATAGAATGACAACTGTAAGAGGAGAGAATGGAGGTGGGGACTTTTTGAAAGAAGGTAAAGGATTAATCAAAGAATGTGTATGAAGATTCATGGATGTAGACAATGATGTGGAAATTGACAATGGAAGTGGGGGCAGGCTGGGTGGAAGGAGGCGATGGGGAAAAATTGGGACAACTGTAATCACATAAACAATAGAACTTTAAAAATATTTTCTTTACATATTTAGATGCTCTTATGTTGGATACATAAATGTTTATAAGGGCTATTTCCTATTGTTGGATTGCTCCCTTAATCATTATGCTGTATTCTTCTTTGTTTTTTATAGCCTTTGTTTTAAGGTCTATTTTGTCTAATATAAGTATTGCTACCCCAGCTTTTTTAAAATTTCCATCTGCATGAAATATCTTGTTTCATCTTTTCACTTTTAGTCTCTATGTGTCTTTTGTTCTGAAGTGGATTTCTTGTAAACAGCATTTATATGGATCCTGTTTTTCTTATTCATATACCCTACATCTTTTCTTTGGAACATTTAAGTTATTTACATTTAAAGTTCTTATTGGTAGGGATGTATTTATTACATTTTATTGTTTATAACTTTGTTTTTACTTTTTTCTTCTTCTTAATAATATTCCTTTAACATTTCTTATTATACTCATTTGGTGGAAATGTACCGCTTTAGGTTTTGATATCTAGGAAGTTCTTTATTTCTCTTTCAATTTTACATAATAGCCTTTTGGGGTAGTCCAGTTGTAGGTCTTTGCTTTTTATTACTTTTAATAGTTCATACCAATCTCTTCTGTCCTGAAATGTTTCTGTTAAGAAATCAGCCTACAGTTTTATGGAAGCTCTCTTGTAGGTAGCTAATTGCCTCTTTGTGTTCATCTCGTTTGGGCTTCTCTGCACCTTCTGGACTTGTGTGTCTTTTTCCTTCACAAGGTTAGGGGAGTTTTCCGTTATTGTTTTTAAAATAGACTCTCAATCCTTTTCTCTCTCTCTCTTCCCCTTCTGGTACTTCTATAATGCCGATGTGGTTACACTGGATGTTGTTTCAGAAGTCTTTTCAAATATTCTCATTTTAATTTTTTTTTTTAATTTTTGTTGCTCTGAATGGGTTTTTTTTCTGATACTATTTCTTAAAATTGATGATTCAGTCCTCTCTTTTATCCAATATGCTCCAGATTTCTTACTTTAGATATTGTATTGCTCATTTCTGACTAGTTCTTTTTAATGGTTTCTATGTCATTTTATTATGCTTACTATTTCTTGGCTTAAGTTGTTACTGAGTTTATCTATTCTTCTATAGTACCTTGGGCATCTTTATAACCATTGTTTTGAACTCTGTTTCTGGTAGCTTAGTTACTTCCATTTTATTAGTTCTTTTTCTGGAAGTTTCTCCTGTGTTTTCATTTGGGGCATATATGTCTCCCCATTTTGACTGCTTGTCTGAATTTGTGTTTGTGTATTAGGTAGACCTGCTATACCTCTTCATCTTGGAAAGGTGACCTTATGTAGTAACTGCTGTGGGGCTCAGTGGCGTACTCTCTCTGATCACCTGAGCGAGGTGCTCCAGGAATGTACCTTATGTGAGTTATGTGATTCTTTCTGTTGTAATTGGGTCTTGACTGCTGTTGGCCTCTTCATGGGTGGGGTTTACCCTCATGATGGCTGACTATGAGGATTGACCCCTACCATAGTATATGAGCTACTGTTCTGGGGCTTACCTCAAAAGTTGGATTTGCCTGGCAGGGTCTGGTGCCTGATGAGATCTCTTTTAGGGTGTGCAACTAATAGAGCTAATTGGATTATGTTCTTATATGAGCTGAAACTTGTCATCTGGTGTGTTTTTTCTGGGTTTCTTGGGAGAGACTCCAGTGAAGGTCAATATCAGATGCTGCTTGTGATCAATCCCATGCTACCTGTTTGGAGCTACAAAGTAATCTACACTTTGTGGCTGCTTCTGTTGGACTGGATTCATGAGGGATGAACAAGCTGTGTACAAAAGCTAACTTCCACCAGTGCTGAGCCCAGGAGAAGGTCAGCAAAAGGCTCAAGGCAGCTTGAGATTTGCCTGTGATGCTTGTTAAGCTAAGTCTCTGAAAGAGCCTCTGAGGTTGGTTTTCAGTGAGGTACCAGTTGGAGTGAGTGGGTGATACAGATTCAAGCTTGACACCAGTACTGGGTCGAAAGCCACTCAGCAAAAAGTCTCACTGTACATCAAAGCCAGCCATCTGCTACTCATCTGGGGCCTGCAGACCTCTGTGGTAGATCAGGATCTCAGGGAGTATCAGGATGAAGCCAGCAGTTTATCTGGCTAAAACAGACAAAGATTTGGTCTTGTGGAAGGTAGGCTCTGCATAAGAATGGTGGTGCCAGTTGGACACGAGAAGGAAAATTAGCCCTTGCCCTAGAGTCACACCACTCAATCATCCCCTTTGCATCTCTGCCACCCCCTGAGCCTATCTGCCCAGACATGCTCCAGAGTCCCTAAGAAACTGTGCATGCAGGCCTAGGCTGGCTGCAGCCAGCCAATTTGACAGGTGTGAGCTTAGCAATGCAGGGTCACAGAGAATTGGGAAGGTGGGGTTAGTGCATTGCTCCAAAACAATGCAGAATGGAAAAGTGTGCTTGACCCAGGAAATGTACTGTCCTAAGGGCAATGTGAGAGAGGGACTCAGTGCAGGGAACTTTATGGCTGTCCCTTCAGCCTTCTCCCAGATGCTACACAAGCCAGTCTTTCCCTTTTGTATTAACTCTAGTCAACTCTGAGCTGCATTCCTTCCACCAGAGACTTTGGAGCGGCTATGAACAAGATTTTGTAAGCTGGCCTTATAAGAGGGCACCTAAGTATCTAGCAAAATTCTGTCTCTTCCTGGCTGACAGAATTTCTGCTGATCTTTACAGCCAGATGTTATGTGGGCTCCTCTTCAAGGCTCTGATGCTCCAGGTTGGGGAGCCTGGTGTAGGGTTGAGACCCTATGCTCCTCCAGAGGACCTTTGCCGCTGAGCTTTCCCTCTGGATTCTCAACTGCCATATGTAGGTATGGGGCTTGCCCTATTCACATCTCTCTGTGGCTTCCTATCACACTCAGTGTGGCTTCTTCTGTAAATCCATGGTTATAAAACTTCTATTCAGCTAGTCTGCTGTTGATTATTCAGGTTGATTGTTCTAATTTAGTTGTAATTTTGGTTTAGTCCTACAAGGAGCCAAGTGGAGTTTTCACCTACTACATCACCATCTTGTATCAGAATCTGTAGACATTTTTTGATTGCCACAATTTTGTGGCACTGGTATCTATAGAGTAAAGGCCAGGTGTACCACTGAACATGCTACAGTGCAAGACTGCCTGCCACAGTAAATAATTATCTGGCTTCAGTAACAACAGTGACAAGCTTGAGAAACTCTGCCACAAAATAAGCAAGTAAAAGTAACATGAAGCATCATTGTCAATGAAAGAAGAAATTTTTCTGTTTTGGCAAGGAGACTACAATGAACAGATTAATTTTTTAAAGATTTTATTTCTTTATTTTTAAAGAGAGGGGAAGGGGAAAGAGAGGGAGAGAAACAGCAATGTGTGGTTGCCTCTCACATGGCCCTCACCAGGGACCCGGCCTGCAACCCAGGCATGTGCCCCAACTGGGAATCGAACCGGGACCGCTTGGTTCCCAGCCCACGCTCAATCCACTGAGCTACACCAGCCAGGCTGAACAGATTAATTTTTAAGTTTAGTAATAATTGCATTGCCCAGTTTTTAAAGATGACAATAAGTTCTACTTTTTTCATACTAAGGTTTAAAAACGAAGAGGAAAACTTAACCAACAAAAGAAATGAATAAAAATGGGTAAATAACAATGGCCAGGATAAGGTTATACATGGAAATATGTGGCATCTAAAGAATACGTGATGCACTTTATTTTTTTGATAAGTATATGAAACTAGAATCATGTTTCAAATTTCAGTGGGGTTTAATTGTCTCTATGTTTACAAGTTGACATTTTGAGATTGCCAAATATTCAAAATCTGTGAAAGTTGATTTGGTTCTTTATTTCATCCTCTGAGGAATCTACAGCTCCCAAATCCAATCTCTTTAACAGGAGCAGTTCTTAAAGTTTTTTTTTTTTTTCTATATTTATACAATGTTTAGACTTGGAAGCTGACGTAAACGATTACATTTTCCCTCACAACCACACTGACATTTATTTAACATTGGCTTCAGCTTTTCAAATTTATATAATCATGTATGCTAACAACTCACAAAGCTATAAAACCTCTTATACAAATCTCAAAGCAGGATACATTAAACATAAATATTATTTTTAGAATTATACCACTAATGCAAATTTGTTCAAGTAAGGAACTGGCTGGGAATTCGCTTTCATGTATTTTGAGGATCTCAAGATGTATTTTTAGAAACTATAAAAAGCTAGGGGAAAATCGTTGCCAGACACACGAATAACATAGAAAAAGACAACATTGCTACTTGGAAAAATTGCCATTGATAATCACATATGTACATATTCAAATTTGGTACCTATCTCTAAAAGTTTCTCAATTCAAAATGTTACAAATAAATTCTTCCTGGCCTTCAATATAAGTGTGAATTTTTTTCTAGCATGTGCCTGTATGTTGTTATATTATTATAGTGGTTTCATGTGCTTTTACATATGCTTACCAAATCTAAACCTTACAGTATCAGAGACACAACTGCTGTTACAGTATTTTAGATCCTCTGAACACTAATTGTTTCAAAGACATTGTATTCCCCTATCTTTGAATAATAGTTCCAATTTTTAATGAATATTGAGAAATCGATCTTTCCACAATAATATGAGCAAACAAATAATAATTTAAAATAAAATTACATTAAATAACAAGCAAAAGAAAACTAGTTTACAGATATTTAAGATGCTTTATCTCTGGTTAAGCAATGCACTTGGTTCTACAAGAAAATGCAAAAGAAAAAATCATGTGTAATTTTAAAAAATGTCCAGTGTTTTTTACGTATAAATACCTTTTTAAAAAATAAGGTGAGGCTAAATAATTGGAGAGATGAAATGTTTAGGGGACTTGCATTCTGGTAGTGTGCATGAATCTGTGAATAAATCATGCACTCAGCATGGCTCTCTAATTTCAAAGATGATCATATTTCACTACAGATTAATGGAATGATATACAAAGGCAATTTCACGATATGAATGAAGAAGATAAGAAATGAGCAAAAAAATAAGGAAAAAAATAATCAATGTAATTTCAATCTTCTAGTTGTCAGAGTCCTAATACTAGACTTCTAGTAATGTTTTGTGAGTAGTTAACATACACGATTATATACATGTAGGAAGCTTCAGTGAATGATAAATCAATGTCGATCACTACTGTTACAATGGGAGATGGGCTCTTGCAATTTCTTTTGGTGAACTCAAAAAATACTCTGTACAATCTTTTAACACTCTTACTGAGTCTTACAGCTGTAAGAATATTGAGGCCTAACAATTACTACTGCAGAAACAAGTACCTTTAGCTGATCTTAATTTCTTAAGATCATAACAAATTTATTCGCTGGAAGAACTATTAATATAATGTCCAAGAAGGCAATGCTTCAAATTTTATTTCCTTCCAAGATACTCAATTATTCCGTTTTCTTCTGGTAACAAACCTCACCTTTCACATATTGAAACAGCTAGACAGTCAGATTAGAGCTGGGTCAACACTCATATAATTTTAAAAAAATTGCTGCCAGAAATTTTGAATATGTCAGAAAAAAATTCTGCAAACCTTTTACATACTTTTCAGAGAAAATAGATTGCATTTTTGTAAAAGGCGTAAGATTTATACAAAAGACGCTGAAATTGAGAACAGGCTGACAGTAATCAGAGGGTAGGTGGGAGGGGATAACAGGGGGAAAAGGGTAAAGAGTTTACAAGAACAATTATAAAGGACACATGGACAGTAACAAGGGGGGGTAGAAATGGAGGAGTGCAAAGGTCCAGCCTTTACAATACTCTGAGTTTTCAGATTTCCCGAAGGAGAGACGATAGAGGCGGAATGAAAATAAAAAAATCCAACACTCCTTTTCCTAATGCTGGAGGTCCAGTCAGGAGTCTTCACTCTCTCCCACTGACTGAACAACCACAGAAAAATCTTTGTTTTTAAGAGGTTTCTTTTTACAATCAGTAGAAAAAACTAAAAATTATTAACAGCTCTAAAAGGTTGACATACAAGAGTACTTTAATTTTCACCTAGGCTTAAACAAATGGATGCTATGATAAGGAGGTTTGCTAATCTATCTATTAGCCAGGAGCAGTATTAAACTACAAACTCTTAGGTTCTAGTTAATGGCTAAACATATATTTTTTAAGTCTTAGATCTCTCTGAGTTAAAGATGTATGCAGAGTTTGCTCTTTGTACCTAGAGATTTAAAGTGAATGTCACGTAGGCAAAGGTATCCTTAACTATTAACTACATTTGTTAGGGCTGATGGCCTTATCTAGATTTATCTGAGATGTAAAACTAGTCTTTATGTTTAACCTTTTACCAAAATCTTTTAGTCTATTGTTTTAGTTAAAGCTTCTTATTTATCTAGTCTTAGTAATAAACATTTCTGCTCAGTAATAAATTTCTAGCTTTGGAGTGACGGTATAAGACATTTCTTAGTAATGGCTTCTCTAGCAATTAGCTGCTTTTTCTGCTTTAAAGCCGAATTCTCTTAATCCTTTCATGTGGGGAGATGGCCAGGATGCAGGCAAAGAGTGAGACTGATAGTGGGACTACCCATGGTCGCCTTCTGCTGTGTAGAGGCGTCCCACCCATTCTGACTGTTCCAAGAAATGGGTGCTGGCTGGTTCTCCACAAATCAGTGCTCATGGATCGGGTGTAGGCTGGCCTGCAACAGAGGAGGGAGGTGGGGAGGACTGGGGTGGTGAAGAGTGGTGGGGGGAAAAGGCAGAAAACTGTACTTGAACAACAATACAAAATAAAAATTTTAAAAAAGAAAAGAAAATGTAAGAAAAAGATTACATTTTTGATGGTGATAATGTTATCATCTTGGAAAAGAAATTATTAATTATTTCCTAAGCCTCAATTAACCAGGTGATCATTGCATTTAAAGACTAGGTAAGTTCATTGTTCTAAGTCTTTAAGCTTTTTTGCTCATACTTTCAGGACAGAGTTTGATTTTTTCCTGAAATGTTTATCACTTGTGTCATATATCACCCAGATCATAATGTCACTACCCACATTATTAAGCTGAATTGAATATGGGAGAGATACGTCCCTCACCCCACTTTATTTGGACCAGCAACTTACTTACATATTATTTACCACAAACTAGCTCCTTTCTTCCCTCCATTAGCTTGGCTATAGCAGATGGTATCATGTAAGTGTGACTATTTGCTATTGGCACACTATGTCCCCTCCTGATGACCAGATGAGTCTTTTGGGCCTCAGTTCTCATAGGTCTGAATGTTATTATCCCTTTTTTTCTAAACACTGACTAGTTTAAGAGGTCAAAACCACAGAATTAGCAAGGAAATTGTCCCTGACTATTTTGATATTGAGTAAAAAAAAGATCTTTATTTTTTCACATGAATTGAAAAATATGAGCTGTACAGTAAATCTTCAGATATCTGAGCTGAGATTTTAACTGACCTATTGTCATGTGCCTAGAAAAGCTTTCAGTGGTTAATCTTACCGCTCTTCTCCCATAGCCCATGCATGTTGCCCATTAAACAAATAAACAAATAAACAGAAAACCCTACTTTGCCAAGAAAGTTGAAAAATATAAACATGAAAAAAATAAAACCCACATTTACTAAGAGAATTAAAAATGTAAACATATAATTCACTTAATATAAATAAAATAATGAAAAAAAACTAACTCTTAGAAGTCTCCTTCAAAGTCTTAATTTAGAAAACATAACTTACCAATTCCAAAATTAAATATCTAGCCATGTGGGTAAATATGTTCTGTGAATATGTTCTCCCATTTAGAGAGTTTTTTCATTTTTTTTTATTTTGTCGGTGGTTTCTTTTGCTGTGAAAAAATATTTAATTTGATATAATCCTATTTGTTTTTTTCATTTGTTTCCCTTGCCCAAGGAGACATATTAGAAAAAAAATACTGATGTGAAAAATATCTGAGATTTTGTGACCTACGGTTTCTTCTAGGAGTTTTATGATTTAGAGTCTACCATTTACATCTTCATTCCATTTTGAATTTATTCTTGTCAATGGTGTAATAAGGTGGTTTAGTTTTATTTTTTATGTGTCTGTCCAATTTTTCTAATGCCATTTAATGAATAGACTATCTTCACACCATTGTATATTTTTTGCTTTTTATCAAATATTTATTGACCATAAAAACATAAGTTTATTTCTAGGCTCTCTATTCTGTTGCATTAATCTATATACATTTTATGTCAGTATCATGCTATTTTGATTACTATGGCTTTGTAGTATAGTTTGATATTAGGTAGCATGGTTCATCAGAATTTGTTCTTTTTTCTCAGGATCATTATTTCTATTCATTCATTTATTTTTTGTTCCATATAAATTCTTGGAATACTTATTCTAGTTCTGTAAAATACTCCATTGGTATCTTGTTGAGAATTGATTTGAATCTTTAGGTTGCTTTGGTAGCATAGCCATTTTAATGATGTTAATTCTTCCTATCCATGAATATGCTATGTGCTTCCACTCATTTGTATCTTCAATTTCTTTCATCTGTGTCCTATAATTTTGTCTAATATAGGTCTTTTATATCCTTATTTAAATTTATTCCCAGGTATTTTATTCTTTATGAAGCGATTGTGAATGGGACTGTGCTCTTAGTCTCCTTTTCTTATAATTCATTTTTGGTGTATAGAAATGCAACTGATTTCTGAACAATAATTTTGTAATCTGCTACTTTACTTAATTCATCTATTAGTTCTAGTAATTTGTTGGTGTGATCTTCAGGGTTTTTCGTACACAATATTATGTCATCTTCAGATAATAACAGTTTTACTTCCCTCTTTCCAATTTGGATGCCTTTTATTTCTTCCTCTTGTCTGATTGCTGTGGTTCAGCCACCCAATACTGTGTTGAATAAGAGAGGTGAAAGTGGGCATCCCTCTTCTATTCCCCATTTTGAGGAAAACACTTGTTGTTTTGCCCATTGAGTATGATGTTGGCTGTGGATTTTTCATTGATGGCCTTCATTACTTTGAAGTATGTTCCCTCTCTTCACAAAATGCTGAGAATTTTTATCATAAATGGGTTCTGGATTTGATCAAATGCTTTTTTTGCATCCATCGATTGATGATTATGTATTTTGTTTCTTTCATTTTGTTTATGTGTATATCACATTGATTTGCAAATAATTTTTCAACTATGTTTTTCCACAGTGCTGCAGTGAATATAGGGATGCATATATCTTTGCAAATAAATGTTTTTTTTTTTCAGTTTTTCAGGTTGATAAAACTCTTGAGTCATATGGTAACTCTATTCATAATTTTTTGTGAAACTCCATACTGTTTTCAGTAGTGGCTTTTTCAGTTTACATTCACACCAGCAGCGAATGAGGGTTCTTTTTTCTCCATGATGTCCCCAATACTTTTTATTACCTGTCTTGTTAATAACAGCTATTCTAACAGGTGTGAGGTGATATCTCATTGTAGTTTAAATTTTTAATTCCCTAAAAGCTAGAGAAGTTGAACATCTTTTCATTTGTGTAATTTCTTGAGAGAAGTGTCAGTTCAGGTCCTCTGCCCATTTCTTAATTGGATTGTTTGCTTGGTGTTTAGTTGTATGAGTTCTTTATATACTTCGTATGTTAATCCTTTGACAGAGCTGTTTGCAAATATCATCTCCCATTCATTTGACTGCCTTTTTTGTTGTTGATGGTTTCGTTTGCTCTGCAGAAGATTTTAGTTTGATATAGTTTTGTTCATTTATTTTTGCCTTTACTCTCTTGTTTATGGAGTCAAATTGGTAAAATATTTTCCATGAGCAAAGTCCATAAGTTTCCTTCTATGTAATTTATTAATTCAAATCTTATAATTAGGACTTTGATCCATTTAGAATTTTTAATTTTTTTATTGGACAAACTGTAATCTAGTTTCATTTTGTTGCATGTGGCTTTCCTAAATTCCCAGTGCCATGTATTGAAGAGGATTTCTTTTTCACATTGTGTGTTTTGGTTCTGTTGTCAAAATTTTTTTCCCATATGTATGCAGCTATATTTCTGGGTTCTCATTTCTGTTCCATTGGTCTGTGTGTCTGCTTTTCTGACAATACCATGCTGTTTTGATTATCGTAACTCTGTAGTATAATTTGAAGTCAGGTAATATGTTACCTCTAGCTTTATTTTTTTCCTCTGGATTGCTTTGGCTATTAGGGGTCTCTTGTGGTTTCATAGAAATATGATTATTTTTTGTTCTATTTCTTTAAAAATGGCATTGAGATAGTGATGGAAATTGCATAAAATCTGTATATTGCTTTGGGTAATATGGCCAATTTAACTATGTTGATTTTTACAATCCATTGAACATGGGATATCTTTCCATTTCATTTTGTCTTTTTTAATCCTTTTTAATATTGCTTTGTAGTTTTCAGTATATAAGTCCTAAACATTCTTTGTTAGGCTTATTTCTAGGTATTTTATTCTTTTGGTTGCAATTTTTATCTTACAACTTTACTGTGTTTGTTTATTGTTTCTTATAGTTGTTTTTTTTGTGGAGTTTTTAGGGTTTTCTATAGATGGAATCATATCATCTGCAAAAAGTGACAGTTTTACTTCTTCATTCCCAATTTAGATGCTTTTTATTTTACGTGGCTCTCCTGACTAGGACTTCCAGATCTATGTTATAGAAGAGTGGTGAGAGTGTGTATCTTTGTGTTGTTCCTGATTTTAGAGAAAAAGCATTCAGTTTATCACCATTGAGTATCTTATTGGCTGAGGTTTTGTCAGCTATGGTCTTTCTTATGCTGAGGTACTTTTGCTCTACACCCATTTTATTGAGTGTTGATAGATGTTGTAGCTTATCAAATGATTTTTCTACATCTGTGATAAGGTTATGTGATTTTTATTCGCTGTTTTCTTAATTCTATCTATTTCATTGATCAATTTACTTACCTTGAACCATCCTTTTTCCCCTGAAATGAACCCCACATGATAGTGATGGATTCTTTTTAAAATGTACTGTTTTATTTGAATTGCTAGTGTTCTGTTTAGAATGTTTGTATCTATGTTCATCAGCAATATTGGTCTATTTGTGTGTGTGTGTGTGTGTGCATGTGTGTGATATCTTTGCCAGGTTTTGGTTTCAGGGTTATGTTGGCCTCATAAAATATGTTAGGAAGTATTTCCTCTTCTTCACATTTTCAGAAGAATTTGAGAAAAATCAGTATGAAATCATCTTTGAATGTTTGGTAGAATTCATTAGTGACATATCTGGTCCTGGATTTTTATTGTTTGGAAGGGCTTTGATAATTGTTTCAATTTCCTCATTTTTTTATCAGTCTATTTAAATTTTCCAGTTTTTCATGACTCAGTCTAGAAAGTTATATCTTTCTAGGAACTTATCATTTTCTCCTAGGTTATTGAAATTGGTGGCATATGGTCTTTCATAGTATTCTAGTATGATCCTTTTTACATCTGTGATGTCTTTGGTAACTTCTCTTTCATTTCTCATTTTGTTTATAAGATTCTTTTGTCTTTTTTGTGTAGGGAGCCTCGCTAGGGATTTGTTAATTTTAGTAATCTTTTCAAAGAACCGACTTTGTTATATTAATTTTGTATAGATTTTTGTTCTCTCATTCAGTTCTGCTCTAATTTTTTATTGTTTCCTTTCTTCTGCTGACTTTGGGTTATTTTTGTTCTTCTTTTTGTAGTTATTTAACATATAAAGTTAGGTTGTTTACTTGGGATTTCTCTTGTTTCTTAATATAGGCTTGTAATTATATACACTTCCCTCTTATTCCTGCTTTTTCTGCATCCCAGAAGTTTTGATATGTCTCATTGTCATTCTCATTCGTCTCTACATATCTTTTGATCTCACCTTTTATTTCTCCTTTGACTTAGTCATTTTTGAGCAGTGCATATGTTATTTAATCTCCACATATTTGTGGGTTTCTTACTTTGTTTGCTGTTGATTTCTAATTTCAAAGAATGTGGTAGGAGAATACACTTGGCATAACTTAAATCTTCTTGAATCTGTCTAAGGTAATTTTGTGACCCAACAAATAGTCTATCCTTGAGAATGTTTCACGTGCACTGCGAAAAATGTATAATCTGATATTCAGGGATGAAAAGTTCTAAATGGCATTATGTCCGTTTGGTCTAATGTTTCACTTAATGTCTGTGCTTCTTTATTGATTTTCTGCTTCGTGATCTATCTAGAGATTTCAATGGAATATTAAGGTCTCCAAATATGATGGTGTTTTTTTGTCATTTTCTCCTTTTATTTCTGTTAGTAGCTGCTTTATGTATTTTAATGTGCCCTGATGATGTGAGTATATATTATGAAGTCTTACATCTTCCTGATGTAATGTCCCTTTTATTATTATAAAATGTTTATTTTTGTCTTTTGCTACTTTTGTGATATTGAAATCTATTTTGTCATACATAAGTATGGCTACCCTTGCTTTTTTTGTGGGTATTGTTTGTTGGAGAAACATTTTCCACCCTTTCACTTTGAGTCTAACTTTGTCTTTGCAGGAGAGCTATGTCTCCTAAAGGCAGCACATTGTTAGGTTTTGTTTTCTCATCCAGTCTGCTACTCTGTGGCTCTCTATTGGTGAATTAAGCCCCTGACATTTAGGGAAATTACTGATGTATGAAGATTTTCCACAGGTGTTTTATCATTTGTTTCCTGGTGGCTCTGCACATCCATTGGTTCTTTTCTTTTGTGTTTTTGTCTGTGGTAATTTCTTACTTCTTACTTCTGTTTTCTTTTTTTTTTTTTAAGCGATGTTTATCAGGCTTTTTTGTCTGTGGTTATGATTAGATTTACAAAAAAGGTTGTTTCATATATACAGTGGTCCTTTTTCTCTGGAATGCATCTGATTTCCATACTTCTTGGCCAGTTCAGACCTTTGCCACCTCCCTTTTTATGTTTTTGTTGTCACAAATTACCATGTTTACACCGTAAGTTCGTTCTTACTCAGAGTTTTGTGACCTCTTGTTCTTTGTTTCAGGTAGAATATCCCCCTTGAGTGTTACTCGCAATGGAGGTGTTCTGGTGATAAATTCCATCAGCTTTTGTATGTCTGGAAAAGTCTTTAATTCTCCTTCATATAGAAAAGTTAACTTTGTTGGATATATTATTCTTGGCTGGTAATTTATTTTTTAAGTAGCTTGAATATGTGCTTCTACTTTCTTCTGGCTTTTAGATTTTCTGCTGAGATTTGATGATAACCTAATCGGCTTTTACTTACAGGTTACTTATTTTCCCCCTGGTTTCCTTAAGCATTATTTCTTTGTCATTAATTTTTGACAATTTTAATACAATGTGCCTTGGAGAAGGCTTCTTTGGATTGAGGCAAGTAAGTGTTCTCTGCTTCTTGGATTGCAGGATCTAGCTCTTTTCATAGGTTTGGGAAGCTCTCATCAACTATGTAATCTATATAATCTCATTAACTAACATTTAGTTCCCTACTCTATAAATTGAGGATAACAATAAACTTATATTTGTGATGGGAATTAAGTGAGCTCATGTAGAAAAAGAACTTAACTACTGTTGTTTCATAATCAAGCAATTTAACTCTGCTAACCTTGAAACCTTATGTGTTAAGCAAACATGTTAAAATTGATGTTTAAAAAGGAACAAAATAATATATAAACAAAATCCCATGCGCAATATATAGATGAGGAAGAATTAATTCAATAAAGAGTGGACCTTCAAAAAGCTTTTCCATTTTTAAAGAAATAAAGAGAAATAAATTCAAAGTGTTAAGGAAGAGGGAGTGTGAGCAATTGAGATAGAAAATGAAAATGAGTTCAAAAAAGTAGAGGAAGAAATAACAATATAACAAAGGAAAGATATGAAAAATAATAATAAGAAAAGTGAATTGACAGATTTGGAAATACATAAGTATAATAAAAAAGGTACTTTAGAAATAAAAGACTACACTAGAAACAATAAAATATAAAATAGACAATGAAAGTTAAAGTCAAATGTATGTATTGCAGGTTTAAAGAAATTATATGAAACAAAATGGAAAATAAAATAGCATGGAATGTAATTGAAGAAATGATGATAGATAATTTTAAAGGAAATTATTAATATTCTTTAAAACTGGAAAATGATAAATGAACTAAAAATATTCTGGTATAAAAGGAAAAATCATTCCTGAAATAAAGTAATATACTAGAAGCAGATACTGAGTTGAGGAATGCAGAAAAAGGCTTATGATTTTTCCAAGACATAATCAGTAGGAGGTAAAAAATAGGAACAAAAATGGAAGGAAGCCAAACAGTGGTATGAGTCCTAGTGAAATTCCAGAACATGGGAGCATGAACATTATCCCAGGCTGGCTCTGGAGACAGTATAGCTCATATCTGAGAGTTATCCCAGTCAGACCAAGGGAATTGCCGTAGTCATTGGTGAACAGTTACTCCCAGGCCAAATGGGGACATAAATTCTCAGGACTTCTGGTTTTTCAAGAGCAGAGAAAATGAGTCAGGTAACCTGAGAAGAGCCTTGTAACAGAGAGACTCAGGTGTTCATTGTTGTGAGAGTATACTTGGGGCTGGTGCATAAAAATATAAAAGTAATTGAAATGATAAAGATGAAACACAGCATTTTCTACAATCTGCATTTTGAGATTGAAAAAATAAACCAAGTCCCAAGAAACTTTGATATAGAATGATCAACAACATGACATATTTTCTTACTTTTTTTTATTTCAAAGGCAACGAAAAATTCTATGATCTTCACATTCAAAAAGCCAGCCATTCATTAATAACATATAAAACAAAATCAATCTGACTTCAAATTTTTTGCATAGGATTTTTTAGTGAATACTGGTTTGTTTGCCAGGTCTATAACCGTTTGAGGTAGAAGATATGACTGTATAATTTTATTTTTCTGAAGTTATTATCAATTTCAAATGTAGATTAATAATACCAATGAATTAAATTCAGCCAACTCTAGATATACCAAAATAATAATAATACCTTGATTTTAGAAAAATAATGGTAAAAGAATGACAATGTGCACTAAAGGATTTAAATATAAAACTATAAACATTTCTCAAAATTCTGTGCATAAAGCAGAATGCAAATTTCTTAAATCTTGACAATAAAAATAATAAGTGAAAATATCTAGAAGAAGATGTTGAAAGAGAAATGATGGAAGTGCATAGGTGTGATAATTTTCTTTATTTCATGGAGGAATCAACAAAAACTGCCTAAAAATCAGAAAGTCATAAAATAGCAATTTATATAGTTTTTTTAAATAGAAATATCTCCAAGCTATGTTATTACATGAAAATCCCAGATACAAAATAAGGTGAAAAGAAGACTCATAAAAATTACTGAAGAATTAAAGAACTTGTGAAGAGTAGTTATTTAATAATGGAAGAAGTTGAGGTCATGGAGTGGGAGAGAGAGTTATTCAATTTCTATTTTAACTCATATAATATCCAGATTTTAATTTATCATGCATCACTTTAACAAGAAAAAATACATACATTTATTGATGATAACCTATATTATTTTGTCATAACAGCATTATGCATAAAAATAATAGAGGATTTTTTATTTACATTTGCTAAGATATGGAAACAGCCCAAGTGTCCATCAGTAGATGAGTGGGTAGAATAACTATGGGACATTTACACAATGGAATACTATACAGCCATGAAACAAAGAAAATATTACCTTTTGCAACAAAATAGATGGATCTGGAGAACATTATGCTAAGTGAAATAATCAAGTCAGAGAAAGGCAAATACCTTATGATTTTACTTGTATGTGGAATCTAATGAACAACTTGAACTAACAAGCAAAATAGAGACAAACTCATAGATAGAGAGCAGATTGACAGCTATGGGGATAGAGTAAGGGGATGGAGGGACTGAGCAAAAAGGAAAAAAGACTCATGGATATGGATGACAATGTGGTGATTGTAGGGGTGGAGGGGATATAAAAGGGATACATCGTAATGGAAAAAACACAATTAGAAAAATACTAGAGATGTGAAGTTTTGCTCCTGAGACTCAATGCTACTGATAATATTATTTTTTGGGGGGAGTCTTCATAATCTGATTTCTTCTCAAGATTGCTAAAAAGTTTTGAAATAAATCAATTTTGTATTTTATTCAATGACCCTTTCTTTCCTGAAATTGTTATTTTTGAATCTCCAACTTGAAATGCTATTATGCATAACACGAAGGATCTTTCATCATCTGTAGATTCTGCTGAGGATGAGATTGCACTACACATAACTGAACTCTAGACTTGAGGAGTCTCTCTAAAAAGACATTAGATAGAATACTATGTAGCTTATATGATAAATTTGCAGATGTTCTGCATATGTGCAATAGTTTTATCAAGAAACTTCACATTCACCATAGACATTATGCCTTTAGTATACGTATAGAAATTTCCATTTAAGAATGGACTTCTAACTCTCAAAAATATCTGTTGGGCCAGACCCTATAGAGTGGAGAGCGCAGAAACGCCACTCTCTTTGTTCTCTCCGCTTTCCCTGGTGCTGGTTACTCAAGTTCCCAGGCTGGTAGGTCCTGGAGATCTTGTGGTCCAGAAACATTCCCAGCATGCCCTTCCTGAGCACTGCACCAGATGGCAGTAGCTAAAGGAAGAGGGCAGCACACCATAAGTGGGATGCCCAGATGCACAGTATCTGGAAGATGCCTGAAGCCAGACAGTGACTGGAAACCAGCTAAGCCACCTGTGTTTTTTAAAGGATGGTACTTTTGAGTGAGAGAAGAGGTTCCTGGCACAGCTTTGAACTGAGTTGGCAGAAGGTGGCAGGAAGATTTTCTTTGGATATCTTAGAGGCAATGGGTTTTGAAGATGAAACCTGACATTATTTTAAACTCTATAGCCTTTGAATAAAAGATTCCTTTCCCTTTCCACTGAACTCTACTTCCAAAGTTTTTTCCTGTTGGCAGCAAGTGGTAGGTCCCCACTGGTTCTTCAGTTACAGTTTTCATGCTACCTTAGGTATTGTGATGTGGTGAATTAGAAAGAAAAAAACCATGGAAAATAATCCATGCAGTATTTCACAGGCTGTAACTCAGTCGCATGGCTGCATCCAGCTAGATCCAAGGGTAGGAAACCTAGATTGTTTACGCATCAATGTTAGCTATAAAACTGTCCACACATTTCTGCAACCTCTCACATCAAATGTAGAGTGTTTTCACTCACACCTTGAATCTGGTTTTGTCCAAATTACTTGTGTTAACCAAATGAACATGACACGTGTGACTTGTGCATATTTTGAGCCTAGAACTCAAAAGACTTGCAGTTTCTTCTCTGTCCCTTTTGGATTATTGCCTTCATTCAGAATCAATGTAAAGTGGACAGAGAGACCACATCGAGAACCTGGCCAACAGCTTGCAAATCACACAGGAAGGTGAAGCCGTCCGAGGCCATCCAGCTCCAGGAATCTCTCATTGGATCAAGGGTCTTAGTAATTCCAACTCAGACAATAAACGTTTCTCAGCTGAGTTCAGTACTAATTGCTGACTCACAGAATTAGGAACAACATCAAAAAATGTTGTTTATTTGAACCATTAATTTTGGGGTAAATTGTTAGATAGCACAGACAAACTGATTAAGTGCCCATAAAAAAAAAAGAAATAAATAGCTGTGGCAAACAACTAGCACCTATAAGACACTCATCATAGAATAAAGATCTAAAATTATTTAGAATATGAATCACTATTTTCCAAGTGTCTTAGTGGTGAAAATGAACAGTTCCTTATGATTTCCAGGTTCTGTAAAATGCCTAGAGGAAATAACTTTAAAGGATTATTGTGATACTTTGTAAAATATAATAGTCACAAACCATACATCACTTGCTATTTGCAAAATCTCTATTCTTTTGCTATATATTTTTATATTTTAGTAAAAATTAGAAGCAATCCACACAATACATCTATTATATCAACTATAATAGATTTTATGGACTGAGTTGATTTAATTAAAGGAAATATACTTTGAATATGTATTCAGGAAAACATATCCAATTTGAAATTCACAAGACAAGGATAATCTAACTAAGAAGGAATAAAGATAAAATTAAAGAGAGTCAGATATAAAGGAAAAAAAGTTGAGAACATTGTGGATATACTAATGCTTCTAAATCTTTGTTTTAGAAATCTATGGCAACATTTTTGAAACCAAGTATGTATGGGTAGGAACTATTTGCCAGGTTATTTGAATTAAGAAAAATTCAAGATAGAGGCTCTTAATAAGAAAAAATTTGGATTGCTTATTTTTAATGTATGACTCATTCATATCTTTGTTTTGAGTTACACAATAAACAGAACTGACATTTTACAGTAAAATTTTCAGCTGTGACAAAACTTCCATTTTTTTACTAATAAAATGCAGTTTTTTCTTACTAATATAAGTTAATATATAGTTTTTAGACTAAAGATAGTAAACATTTCTTTAGTAAACTATAAATGTTAAGATAACTCTCAAAGAAGAGTTTTCAGGTACTACTACAAAGGACGCGTAGACAAAGGGTGGAAGCAAGGGAGGGAGGTGGGGTTGGAGGGGAGAAAATGCAGACAACTGTAATTGAACAACAATAAAGTAATTAGAAAAAGATGTGCATAAGACTATAAAAAAAGATAACTCAAGAAAGATATTTATAAATGCAAGTAAGATAAAATGTCCTTGTTTTAGTAAATAATTAGGTTTTGTAAATAATTCATATGCAACAAAATAAAATCCATAGTATTCTGTGAGATAAATTATTTCATTTATAGAATTATCCAGTTTCTCCTGAACCTTTTATAATAAATGTGATTTCAGCAAATGTAAATAATTGTGATTTTATAGAGGAAAGTTTATTTATTAGATTTATGCCCAAAGTTTACCTCAAAAAGTTTAGATTGACAGTTGAAGTAAGTAGGGATGTATTAAGGTTGGCATTGCCAATAAAGATTGTAATTATAAACCTTTACTCAAGGATATGGAAATGAATTTTCCTAACAGAGCATTACATAAAGGCATATTTTATCACATGTTACATGGAAAGTAATACAGAAATGTGTATTCTTGGACTAAATACATTTTGAAACTGCAGAAACAATTAAAGTTAAATTGATTCCTTTACCACAGGAACTTTTCTCAGAGATTTTAATATGTTAATGTTTCACATGAAATTTTTTTTTTTTAAAGATTTTATTTATTTATTTTCAGAGAGAGGAGAAGGGAGGGAGAAAGAGAGAGAGAGAAACAGCAATGTACGGTTGTCTCTCACATGGCCCTCACTGGGGACCTGGCCTGCAACCCAGGCATGTGCCCCAACTGGGAATCGAACCGGGACCCTCTGGTTCCCAGCCCGCGCTCAATCCACTGAGCTACACCAGCCGGGCTGTTTCACATGAAATTTTGAAAGGGGTGAGTTTATACACAGCATTTCCAAATTTAAATCACCACACTATTCTTAAATAAGAGTCCATTGGATCAGTGTCAGACAGAATTATTTGGGGAAAAGGGGGCTTAATCATTTTCAAAAATTTATTGCAGCACAAATTTAAGTTAAAGATGCCCATTGATCACTAAGATTTTAGAACTGAAAAGAGTGTTATAGATAAGTCGCACAGCCAGTGGAAATATCTTAAGGCATTAGCTCTGCCTTGCATCTTTGAAGTCAGACAGGAGCCTCGTGTGGCTGGGGCAGAGTGATGAGGGGCAGGGTTATAGGAGATGAGGGCAAAGTCTTGTTATTTCTTTTTGGTAATAGGCTTGTTGCAATACAACTCACATATCATAAATTCACTCACTTAAAGCGTACAATTCAATTGTTTTAGTATATTTAGAGAGTTGTGCAGCCATCATCAGAATAAATTTTGGATGATGTGGAGGAGGGTGATAGAAATGCCTATCTCCTCCCAGTGTCTTAACGTCCTAGACTTAGGCATTCCTTAACCCACTTTCTGTCTACCTTTTGAGGCCCAGATCTTTTGGGGTTACTAAAAAGCATTTGGTTTTTATTTTGAGTAAGATAGGAAACAATTCGAGGTGTTGAGAGGAGAATTGACATGATTGACGTGGCAATTTAACAGAACTCTTTTATATGCTGTGGTGAGAAAAACCTGATGGGAGACTACAAAAATAATCTGTCAAGCAATGGTCTTCTTGCCTTGGAATAGGGTAAAACTGATGGAGGTGCTAATTGAATATTATGATGGTTAATTTTATGTGTCAATTTGAATGGGCAGAGGGATAACCAAATAGCCAGGAAACATTCTTTGTGGCTGTGGCTGTGAGGACGTTTCTGGAGAGACTGACATTAGGATTGGTAGACCGAGTAAAGGTCCACTTGACCGCTACAATCTCTTGAGGGCCCAAAGGGAACAAAGGATGGAAGGAAAAATGTCCCCTCTGCTTAAGCAGGGCAGCCCACATCTCTTGCCTTTGGACATCTGTGCTTCTGGTTTTCAAGCCTGTGGACCCAGATTGAATTACTCCACCAGCTTTCCTGGTTTTTCAGTTTGCAGAATTTAGAGATGGTAGGTCCTGGGATTTCTTGGCCTTCATAAGCTCTAGAGCCAACTCCTATAATCAATCAATATATCTCACTCTGAAGAACACAAAATATATGGATTTCATTTTGTTGCAATATGAATCATTTGTAAAAATTAATCATCTGCAAAAAACTAATCATTTGCTAAAAAAATTATCATACTTAAATTTATAAATATGTGTCTTAAGAGTTACTTTAAACATATGTAATTCAACTGGATAATTGTATATTATTTTAGTCTACAAAATATATATTATAATGTGAATAATATTTATGTAATGAAATTATTATATTACATATAATGTATATAATTGGTTCTGTTTCTCTGGAGAACTCAAATGCAGATATGCTTCATAAAATAATTTATCAGATGAACTGAGAGAAAGTGGATTATTGATCTGACTGCATATACCTTACTTTTTTCAAGTATGGTCAGAACATGTAATTCTTTCTTAGCACTTTGCCTCACACCATATTTCAAAGAAAGAACTGTTGAGTACTTAAAAAAAGATTTTACAATAATTTCTTCCTATGCAGAAGCCAGCTTAAATCTCCCTGTTAGGAACTTGTAGATGTTTGTATCTGCTGTGTCTGATGGAGTGGTAGGGTGGAAGGGCAATGTCTACTTAAGAGATTTTGTTTTATTATTCATTTTTGAAAACAGGAGGTAGGTAGATATTATTATCACAATCAATATACTTATTATTTTCATTTAAAAAATAAAGGACGAGTTTATAAAGTACCTTGCTGGTTTATTACAAATAATTGCCCTATTCAGAGTTTTAACTCAGCTCTTTGTCATTACAGAGGTCATATTCTTAACAGCCACACCAAGTTAATAAAAACAAGTAAATAATGGTGTTACATATCTGTTTCTTATCAAGAAACAAAATTCTTCCATTTTGATTTTGTTTCTCATTTAACAAAAGGAAGGAGCTATAAAAAAACAAACAAAATAAAAATAAAGTTCCAAAAATTAATATATCATTTAAAAGTTATCCTGATTTTCTCTGGAGGGAAATATAATCATATAAACATCTTTAGAATCAAGGAGATAAAATGAAATGAAGCTTTAAAATTTATATCCAGTCTGTAATATTAGCTCTTTATTATCTAAATTTTATATTACTTGAAAAATTAAATTTCTGAAAAAATACTTATGAGGACTATTATGTGAATTTAATTATTTAAGAAAAACAGTGCATCTAATTTCATTATGAAAGAGTTCATTACAATGGAATTTTTATTATCACAGAAGAATTCTTAGAGTGTTAGATTTAAAATACATACATGTTCATGGAGAGATTACATATTTAAAGCATTTTAAAACATTATTTCATTAACTTTACTTCAAAAGAAAAATGAAATACGTGCATGCATATAGTCACATGCATACAAAGAAGGAAGTGGTACAACTAATTTATTATACTCTAGTTTTTCATTGTCACTTGACATTACCTTCAGAAATTTGAGAGTTTTTTGTTAATGTGATTTTTCAAATCAGAGAATTTTTGTAATGTAACCAACATTTCATTTTTTTTCTAAAAAGTTCATGCAGAACTTAGAATAAGAAAATGTGTTGAATTTCTTCCTTTGCCTCTCCAAAGCTACGTTTTGCCATTTCCCACTCTGAACTCTAAACAGGATGTTGATATTTACAAATTACATCTCTATAGTCTGGACCATTAGCCTTCAAGTTGAGTTGTGCCAGTGGGGACACCGATCATGACACCTGGGAAGGAGGGAGAGAAGTCAGGTACTTATTTCCTTGTTCCTTGAGGCCACCAGGACTGACTTCCCTAACAGGAGAGACCTCTGCCACTCTCAGTGAAGTCACCTCTAGACACATCTCTCCCTTCCAGTTTCCAATCACTTCCTCGTTCCCTGTCCATTGGGCCTAGGAGTGATGGCAGCCCACTTCTGCTAGCTCCGTGTTTCTGCACTATCTTTTTTACTTCCTCTACATTCTACTTACACCCACGCAATTAATCTGTTGTCCACAAACCCTCTTCTGTCTTAATGTAAGAATGCCACATGTTTTGAATTGGTTGTTTTAAAGACTAACAAAAGCAAAGCAATTAAACTCAACTAATGTAATTGAACTTTTATGCTTTTCCTTAATATTCTAAAACTATCAGATATACTGAAGTTGATTCTTCCAGAATATAGTAGAATTAGCAATATTCATTTTTATTGTAATAATCACATTATATACCATTTTATAAAGGAGTAATTAGAATATAGTTTATGAATTGCAAATATTGATGTAGTTATAAAGGCAATACACTTTTACAAGAAGTCTCATTATTCTCACACAGTTTGCAGACAGAAGAGTATGGAACAACAGATGTTGAAATTATTAAGAGTTTCTGACAATGTCAACATTTTTGCCTTTTATTTGATTTGGCTAGAGACCATGAGCTCAGATTTTATCTGAACACTGTCGGAACTAACTTAAGCAAAACCTTGAAGGCTTTGGTTCACACAGATTGAAACTGAACATTTTGTGTGTGTACATGAATTTATTTTGCCATCTGTGAATTTTACTTAGAAGTTTGGGTTTGCTCCTAAAATGGTTTTTCAGAAATTATTTCTGGCTCTTTAGAAATTTTAAGCACTTATCAACAGTAGGAAAAAAACTGATCACTCAGAGGGAAGAGATTGACTCACATGAAAATATACAATACGGATTCTATATTACTATTCGTTTATAAAAACAGGTCACATATGAAAATAAATAGAAATGGCTGTTTTCAAAAGTACATGCCAATGCCAATATTTCCAGAGAACCAAAATGAACAATTTACTTTGGTCATTTGACCTCAAATTACATCCCCAATTAATTTAAATATTAGTCTTTAGAAAAGAATATGCATTTTTGCTTTCAATTTTTTATTTTATTATAAATTTTTCCTACTTATTTTTTAATTTTTAACTTGATTATCTCTTTTACCTATGAATTATGTAAACATAGCATGTTATCCAGGATTATTTCAATTCTAACTTAACATTTTAAACACATTAAGTTGGATATTTTTCTTATCATTTTATATGGGTCAAAGTTTATTTAGTTTACCTACAGGTTAAGTAGCCATTTTATTTGATAGTCATTCCTTTTTTAAAAATCTCAGCACTGTTTTAAGGAATTGCCCATGGCCAAGGTCTAGTAGGTAGGTGGGCTCCCTCTCGGTGACAGGCTTTTTTCTGATGTACCCACTAAAGCTTTTCTCTACAGATCTTGACTTTTTGTGAGTGATTCTGTGTGAAACTTTCTACTTCTGCTCACCATCCATTCAGGTGCCAGACTTTTTCCTCTCCTGGGTTCATTTGGTTTATTAAAGGCACATTGTAACGCTCCAGAACTGGGCAGATACGTTGAGGGTGATAACTGTTTCCAAAGTTTCCTTATTCTAATGGATTCATAATTTCTTGTTATTTATGACCTTAGAAAACATTCTTTATTTACATCCACAAAAATGGGGACTATAAACCATATTTTAAACTGTATTTTGCAACTAAAGAAGGTTGATTTCACTTAGCATGATATTCTCAAGATCCATCCATGTTGTCTCAAATGGGAGTATTTCATTTTTTTCTTACGACTAAGTAGTATTCTGTGACAGGAATTCTTTTCATCCGCATGATAAAAACGTAACCCCCTGGGAATTTCCACGTCTGGAGCCTAGCTCCGTGGATATTAACACTCCCGTGCAGGCTGGCATAAAAATCATGCTCGTGGAAAAAAGAATTCCTTAAAGGGAAATTGGATTAACTTACTTCCTAAAACTTGTTAACTTGCTGGGACCCTTCCCCTGGAGCCAAGGGATTATGCTAATGGTTGCCCGGAACCCCTTGCATAGCTAATGAATAGCCATTCCCATTTTGCTGTGTCCTGAGCTTCCTAATAAAAACCCGGCTAAGGCACGCTCAAGGCCCTTTTCCTGAGATTTGGGAATTGGTCCCTTGGCCCCGGATTCCTTCTCCCCACATGTCTCAGTGTGAGATTCTTTCACGCATTTGGTTACGGTCATGCACGGGTTTCGGCTGGGATGAAATCCCCACGACAGTATTCCATTGTATACTTATACCTCATCTTCTTTATCCAATAATCTACCAAAGGACAATTCTGGTTTTTTCCATGTCTTGTCCACAGTGAATAATGTTGCAGTAGACATGGTGGTGTATATATATATGTTTACAAATAAATGTTTTTAAAATTTTGGGGTAGATACTCAGAGGAGGGTTTGCTGGGCCATATGTTAACTCTATTCTCATTTTTTTAAGGAACCTCTTTACTTTTTCCATAGTGGCTTTACCAGTTTACATTACCTCCAGCAATGAATGAGGGTTTATTTTCTTCAAACGAGTGACTTGCTGATACTTGTCTTGTTGGTAACTGCTGTAAAACAGAAAAGGTTAAGAACCATATGATTTCACTCATATGTGGGATATGAACCTAAAATAACAAATGAACAAAGAAGACAAACAAAAATTCATAGACAGAAAGCAATATAGTGGTTAACAGAAAGGAAGTGGGTGAGAGAAAGGTAGTAAAGGATAAAGAGGGTCAAATAGCCTGGCTGGTGTAGCTCGGTGGATTGAGCACGGGTTGGGAACCAGGCGGTCCCGGTTCGGTTCCCAGTTGGGGCACATGCCTGGGTTGCGGGCTGGGTCCCCAGTGGGGGCCATGTGAGAGGCAAGCACACACTGCTGTTTCTCTCCCTCTCTTTCTCCCTCCCTTCCCCTCTCTCTAAAATAAATAAATAAAATCTTTAAAAAAAATAAAAAGAGGCTCAAATAAATCATGAAGAAAGGAGATTTGACTTTGGCTGGTAAACATACTATTCAATAAAGAGAAGGTGTGTTATACAATTGTACACTTGAAATATAATTTTATTAACCAATGGAAACCCAGTAAATTTAACTATAAAATTAAAATAAAGTATTGAAAAATAATATTTTAAAGCAGTATTTAAAAAATATAGCTATATTTAAAACTATTTACTTTTTAAGCTTTCATTTATTTACTTTTTAGAGAAAGGGGAAGGGAGGAAGAAAGAGAGGAAGAGTAACATCAATGTGTATTTGTCTGTCACGTGCCCCCTACTGAAGACCTGGCCTGCAAGCCAGGCATGTGCCCTGACTGAGAATTGAAACTGCAAATCTTTGGTTAGCAAGCCAGTACTCAATCCACTGAATCAAACCAGCCAGGCTAAAACTATATTTTATCCAATGTTTATAGTTGTGTCTAAACTTGTATGCTTCCAGAATATATTAAATAAATATTTTCTGGTCTATATTTTGTGCATATATTGTTTTTAAAAATAAATTATGAACAATATATCTATGAATGCATTCTCAAATATACACTTTAATGAAATAATTCACATTATAAATATATATGAGACCTGTCCAGAAAGTATCCAGCCATGCGCTATGAAAAAATAGAAATGTTTATTGAAGAAGATACAAGATATATAAAACATTGTACATAGGACAATGATGCTTCAGTCCTCTTCAAAGTAGGCACCTTGGGACCTCACACAGTTCTTTCAGCATCTCTTCCACTGTTCAAAACACTCTGCAAAATTCTTTGTTGGAATAGCCATTAGCTGCTCTGCTGCATTTTCCTGAAGCTCATCCCTGGTCTGAAATCTCTTCCCTTCCTAAGGTGATTTTAGTTTGGAAAAAGCCAGAAGTCACAGGGCACTAAATCTGAGCTGTGGGGGTGCTGAGTCACCTGGGTGATTTGATGTTTCACCAAAAACTCTGCGGGAGACATGATTCATGAGTGGGCAGGTTATCTTGACAGAGCTGCCAATCACCAGTTGCCCATAGCTGCAGCCATTTTAGTCATATTGCATCTGTCAGCTGATGAAAAACATTAAGGTAGTCCTTCCAATCAAAAAACACAGTTAACATGGTCTTGATATTGCTGTGATTTTGCTGTGCCTTCTTCGAGTATAGAGAACCAGGCATCTGCCACTGGGATGACTGGGTCTTCGTTTCTGGATCATAGCTATAGACACACCATTCATTTCTGGTTATGACCTTCTTGCAGGAATCTGGTTCTATGGCAGTGGTTTGAATCAAATTATTAGCAGCTGCAACACAATGGTCCTCCTGCTTTCGTAGCAGAAACCACAGAATGGATGTTACCATAACACGTTTCATGCCAAGATCTTGCATCGAAATCTTGGACGTAGTAGTTTTCGGAATCCCCAGATCAGCGTCTAGTTCTTCCACTGTCAATCGCCAAACTTCGTTGGTTGCAGCCTGGACACATCCAACATTCTTAGGTGTCCTGCTTGTTGTAGGTCTTCCAGAACATGGCTTGCTTTCAACATATTCTCAACCATCTTTGAAACGCTTTTATTTTCACTGCACTCATAACATCATCCCCCAAAGCCTTCTGAATCATTCAAATAGTTTCCACAGAAGAATGTTCAAGCTTAATGCAAATTGGGATGCAGATTCGTTGCTCTACAAGTTCATTTTGCATGCAGCATTCACACAGTATAGAGGCTCACACAATAGCATCTACGACCCCCACTGACTAGTTCAATGTTCAGTGACGTCATCATTGTTCATGCATGTACATTCTAGTCCACTCTCTTTGGCTGACAGGTTACTTCAATTTCACACAAACCGTTGTCATTATAATAAATGGCTGGACTTTTCCTGGACAGACCTTGTCTATGATATAATTATATATTTATATGAAGTATCGTTCAAGTAAATAGTTAAAAAATCAACTTAATTTAACCAAGTAATTATTCCACAAATTGACTATTTAGTACAATTGGCCATCTGGAGCAATTAATTGGTTTTCCATGAACTGACTGATGTGGAATTGGCTGTACAGTGAGTTGACTAGGTGAATTTGCATTTGGATAATGTTCTTTTGTCAAACGAGCTTATATCCATAGAAACACCTCTCCAGAGATCAATCTTCTTTTTATCTGCAAAGTGCAGGTTGACAAGGACGGTTTTCTTTGTTGTAGGAGCTAATGGAAATGATCTGAGTTTTTTTAGCTGATCCTTATACAAACTTTTGATATGTTTTGATTTTAGTTCCATTGTCTTTTCATCCTTCAGAGATATTTATTATCATCAGTTATTCATCTTTCCTGGAGCTTTATACTGTAAATCTACTAGCAAGTAGATTTGCTAACTTTACTCTGCTGTAGGAACTTTGGTTCCAGCTCCTATGCTAACTGTCCCTACTCCGTCTGTATTTTATCTTTCTACAATTTGTTGACATCCCTCCTCTGTTATTACCTTTTCTACCATTACTTTATTAATGTGGGCTATTCCTTTCAAGAATGTCTTCCTTGCTGTTCTAATGGAGTTATGAGAAGGATTAGGAGTAAGTGCTTATTTAATCCTCTAGG
>PVJI01006117.1:0-89787 GCA_004026765.1 Micronycteris hirsuta
GGATTGCATTGAATCTATAAATTGCTTTGGGTAGTATGGACATTTTGATGGTGTTGATTCTTCCAATTCATGAGCATGGTATATGTTTCCATTTGTTGTGTCTTCCATGATTTCTCTCTTCAGTGTTGTGTAGTTTTCTGAGTACAGATCTTTTACCTCCTTGGTGAGATTTATTCCCAGGTATTTTATTTTTTTCTTGCTATATCAAATGGGATTTTTCCCCTGATTTCTGTTTCTGCTGTTTCACTGCTGGTATACAAAAATGCCTTTGATTTCTGGATACTGACTTTATATCCTGCTGTTTTGCAAAATTCAATGATTAGATCGAGTAGTTTTTTGCGGAGTCTATAGGATTTTCTAAGTTTACTATCATGTCATCTGCAAACAACGACAGTTTTGTTTCCTCCTTTCCAATTTGGATGCCTTTTATTTCCTTTTCTTGTCTGATTGCTGTGGCTAAAACTTCCAGTACTATGTTAAATAGAAGTGGTGATAGTGGGCAAGCTTGTCTTGTTCCTGATCTTAGTGGGAAAGATTTTAGTTTTTGTCCATTGAGTATAATGTTGGCTGTAGGTTTCTCATATATGGCCTTTATTATGTTGAGGAATGCTCCCTCTATTCCCACTTTGCTAAGTGTCTTTATCATAAATGGATGTTGTACCTTATCGAATACTTTTTCTGCATCTATCGATATGATCATGTGATTTTTGTCTTTGCTTATGTTTATCTGATGTATTACATTTATTGTTTTGCGAATGTTGTACCATCCTTGCATCCCTGGGATGAAACCCACTTGGTCATGGTGAATGATCTTTCTGATGTATTGCTGGATCTGGTTTGCTAATATTTTGCTGAGGATTTTAGCATCAATGTTCATCAGTGATATTGGCCTGAAGTTTTCTTTCTTTGTTGTGTCTTTTTATGGTTTTCGGATTAGGATGATGCTGGCTTCATAAAAAGAGTTTGGGAGTCTTCCATCATTTTGGATTTTTTGGAATAATCTGTGAAGGATAGGTGTTAGTTCTTCCTTAAATGCTTTGTAGAATTCTCCTGTGAAACCATCTTGTCCAGGACTTTTGTGTGTTGGAAGTTTTTTGATTACTGCTTTAATTTCATCTGCTGTTATTGGTCGGTTCAGGCTTTCTGTTTCTTCCTTATTGAGTTTTGGAAGATTGTATTTTTCTAGAAATGTGTCCATTTCTCCTAGGTTTTCATATTTCTTGGCATACAGTTCATCATAGTAGTGTCTTATAATCCTTTGTATTTCTGTGGCATCAGTTGTAATATCTCCTCTTTCATTTCTGATTGAGTTTATTTGGGTCCTCTCTCTTTTTTTCTTGATGACCCTGCTTAAAGGCTTGTCAATTTTGTTTATCTTTTCAAAGAACCAGCTCCTGGATTCATTGATCCTTAGAATTGTCCTTTTAGTCTCTACGTCATTTAATTCTGATGTGATTTTGGTTATTTCCTTCCTTCTACTTGCTCTTGGTTATCTTTGCTGTTGTTCCTTGAGTTCTTGTAGGCATAGGGTTAGGTCGTTTGTGTAAACTGTTTCTATTTTTTTTAGGTAGGCCTGTTTCACTATGAACTTCCCTCTCAGGACTGCCTTCACTGTGTCTCATAAGTTTTGGGTTGTTGTCAGTTCATTTTCTTTTGTTTCAAGGAACTTTTTGATTTCTTCCCTAATCTCATCCTTGACCCATTCATTGTTTAATAGCATGCTATTCAGTCTCCATGATTTTGAGTGTTTTGGGGTTATTTCCTTTGGGTTGGTTTCTAATTTCAGTTCCTTGTGGTCAGAGAAAATACGTGGTATGATTTCAATTTTCTTGAATTTTTTGAGGCTTGTTTTGTGTCCTATCATATGGTCTATTTTTGAAAATGTTCCATGTGCATTTGAAAAGAATGTGTATTTAGCTTCTTTGGGGTGAAGGGATATGTATATATATATGTATATATGTACGTGTATATATATATATATATATATATCAGTTAAGTCCATTTCTTCTAGGGCATTATTCAATGCCACAGTGTCTTTGCTGATATTCTGTTTGGAGGATCTGTCCATTTTTGACAGTGGGGTGTTGAAGTCCCCTACTATAATTGTGTTGCTATCAATGTCTTTCTTGAAGTCCTCCAAGATTTTCTTTATGTATTTGGGTGCTCCTGTGTTGGGTGCATATATATTTACAATATTTATGTCTTCTTGGTCGATTCTTCCCTTGAGTATTATAAAGTGTCCTTCTGGGTCTCTCTTGATGGCCCTTTTTTTGAAGTCTATTTTGTCTGATACGAGTATTGCTACCCCAGCTCTTTTTTCTTGTCCTTTTGCTTGGAAAACTTGTTTCCAGCTCTTCACTTTCAGTCTGTGTAAGTCTTTTGTCCTGAGGTGGGTCTCTTGTAGGCAGCATATGTGTGGGTCGTGCTTTCTTATCCATTCTGCTATTCTGTGTCTTTTAATTGGAGCATTTAATCCATTTACATTTCAGGTTATTATTGATAGGTACTTATTCATTGCCATTTTTTTTTGTATCTGTGTTTCTCACTCTCTCTCTTTCTCTTCCTTCCCTTAAATCAGTCCCTTTAGCATCTCTTGCAGAGCTGGTTTGGTGGAGGTGTATTCTTTTAGACTTCTTTTGTCTTGGAAGCTCCTTATTTGGCCATCTATCTTGATTGAGAGCCTTGCTGGGTAGAGTAGTCTTGGTTGCAGGCCTCTGGTTCTCATTACTTGGAATATTTCTTGCCATTTCCTTCTGGCTTGGAGTGTTTCCATTGAGAAGTCAGCTGCTAACCTTATTGGGGTTCCTTTGTATGTTACCTCCTATTTCTGCCTCGCTGCCTTTAAGATTCTCTCTTTGTCTTGGAATTTTGCCATTTTAATGATGATGTGTCTTGAAGTGGGCCTGTTAGGGTTCCTTTTGATTGGGACTCTCTGTATTTCCTGGATTTGTGTGGCTTTTTCTCTCATCAGATTAGGGAAGTTTTCCATCATCACTTTTTTGAACAGGTTTTCCATCCCTTGCTGCTCTTCCTCTCCTTCTGGTATCCCTATTATACGAATATTGTTACGTTTCATGTTGTCCTGCATTTCCCTTAATACCTCTTCATTCTTTCTGAGCTTCTTTTCCTGTTCTTGCTCTTTTTGGGTGCTTTTTTCAACCTTGTCCTCCAGCTCGCTGATCTGATCCTGTGCCTCATTGAGCCTGCTTTTGATTCCTCCTATTGTGTTCTTCAGTTCAGATATTGTATTCTTCATTTCCTCTTGGCCTTTGTGAATAGTTTCTATTTCTTTTTTCATGTTGACATAGTTTGCAGTGAGATCATTATAGTTTCCCTGTAGTTTCTGGTAATTTCCTGTGAACTCATCGAGCTTCCCGAGTTTCTTGAGCTGCCTGATAACGTGTGCTTTGAACTCAATCTGATATTTGGCTTGCCTCTGTTTCATTTATCATTCTTTCTGGGGCTTCCTCCTTTCCTTTCATTTGGGGATTGTTTCTTTGTCTTCCCATTCTTTGTGGGATTCTTATTGCTAGCTTCTGATTCTTAAATTGATCTGTCAAGTTCTCTGGAGCAGCGAAGTTAATTTTGTGTCACTGTCTCTGTTTTTAGGCTGGCTCTTGTCTGAGTCCCACTCTATTCTCTTCACAATTCCAGGTTTTAATGTCTCACCTGTGGATAAAGAAGAGAGGGGAAGGGAGAAAAAGAAGAAAAGAAAAAAAAAGGAAAAAAATAAAATAAAATATAAAGTAATAAAAAATAAGAAATAAAAAGAGGAGAAAACTAGGAATACTAAATGAAGGGATGGTAGAAGGAAAGAAGGAATTAAAAATATATAGAAGGACAGATAGGAAGAAGGGTGAGGGAAAACCAATAAAGAAACAAACAGAAAACAAAAGAAAAAAAAACTAAAAAAGAAAAGAAAACAAAGCAAAACAAAAAAATCCTTCTGTTGGCTGGCTTTAAAAGTGTCCAGTCAGGCCTGCTCCTCTGGTCCTTCTGTCTGCGACAGGCTGGGATGATATCGGGTTTCCTTTTCTTTCTTCCTGAGCTGCACACTTGGCTGCTGTCCTGCTTTCAGCCCTGATGTTAGGAATTCACAGCACCCCTCCTAGGCTGCCTGACCTCCACACTGAGTCAATAGTTTGTGACGTCTGCAGCTCCCCTCAGTGGGGCTCGATGGGGCTCCTCTGTTTTTCTCCCACCACGGGAGTCGGCACCGCAGGTCTCTGATCACAGGGGCTGGGCTGTGTCTCGGGCCCTCCAGGAGTGAGCTCTGCACCCCTGAATTCGCCGACCGCTTCCATGTCTGGACTCAGTGCCCAGAAACCCCCAGCCTGGGAGCCCGGTAGCACATAATCCCCAGCCGCCCCTGACTGGCTTTGTAGGGTGCGCCCTGTCCCCGAGCTCTGTGCCTCGGGTCTCCCGTTCAGTTCAATCTCCAATTCCTCCCGCTGGGAGCGCCAGCTGCTGCGGACCAGTCCCCAGGTATGCACCGACCTCCGGACTGCCGGGGACTAAGCCTCTACCAACAGACACGTGTGTGCCTGCTTTGGCTACTCACACACCCCAATCCAGCTCCCTCCCCCAGCTCCTGCAACAGACTGAGCAGCTGGCGGCTGGATCCGCAGTCTTCCCAGCTCCCTGCTGGTCCCGAGGGACCCCTTTTCCCCGAAGCAGACTCCCTACCCTCTGATCTTTCAATTGTATGCAGTCTTGGTCGCCAATCTTCCCACACACTGGAATACAGCTGGGCAATCGCTCAGCTCCTCAGAAAATCGGCCAAAACTCCCACCAGTGGCCAGGAGGAAGTCGACCCCACTCCCTCCTACTCTGCCGCCATCTTCCCTCCCCCCCACCGTGAGTGAGTTGAAGAATTCTTAATTGAAACTGCTATTGTTGATGCAAGTTATTGCTATTTTAGGATAATGTAAATATTATTTACAAAATTTGTATTTTTGTAGCTGTCATATCTTTCTGGTATGCCCACAAATAAAACAAAAGTTGCAGCCTGGCCTATACCCTCTCAGACCAATATGACTTTCCCCAAACTCTGTTAAATAAGAAAAATATATTTGTTAATGTAACCAGTTGAGTAATAGCTCTGATTTAAGATGCTATCAGTGAATCACAAGTGATTAGTAAGTATATTAGAAATTTGAAATGGAAAGTATGAATTCTCTTATTTTTCAATGTCATCATTAATACATTAATATTGTGATCACTTAATTGGGCCTTTAAAAATCATAGATTAACAGTAATGGCATTAGCAAATTCAAAAGTTGTTTTAATAAAGCACTGATTTAATCATACTTTAATTGGAACAAAATTATAATCAAAAACCATACTGACAGAAGTGTTTTTAAGAATTAGGTTTTCTTGGAAAATCCAGTTGAAAGTACAGCTTAACTTTTCAGAGATAGTCTACAAACTCTAATCATTTTAATTTAAGACAGATAAGCCAACTATGTAGTCTGGTTGAGAATGGCTACATGATGGGCCCATCACTAGGAAACTATCTCTGTAGTAGGAAACAGTATCTCTCTCTCTCTCTCTCTCTCTCTCTCTCTCTATATATATATATATATATATATATATGTATGTATATATATGAGTTTATGGCTCCTACAGGGGTGTTAAGAGAGACAGAAGCACATCACTGTGGGATTTAAAGTAGACAAAATCTCATCTAACTGAGCAACAGAGAAATACAATTAATCAGACAGGTAACATCTGATATTAGTTTTAATGCATTTAGTAAATTTTTTACAGCTGCAGATGAATGTAATTACAAAGGATATACTTTATGCCAGAAATATTTTTTTCTAAAAGACTTATCAATTTTTTAAACATTTTATTTATTTATTTTCAGAAAAGGGGAGGGGAGGGAGAAAGAGAAAGAGATTGAAACATCATCATTTGTAAGAAACTTTGATTGGTTGCCCCTCGAATGCCCCCAATGGGTACCTGGCCTATAACCCACGTATATGCCCTGACTAGGAATCAAACTGGTGAACTTTCAGTCAGTGGGAAAATGACCAACCCATTGAGATACACCAGTCAGGGCAGACTTACCATTTTCTTGATGGTATTCATATGATCTTTTAAAAACAGAATTCTTTCCTGAAATGCGACTTCCATGGACACCCTTTTTAAAAACTGGTCGAAATCACATGGTATTTGTCTTTTATCACTGGGCTTATTTAATCCCAGTATAATGCTCTCCAGATCCACCAATGCTGTAGCGAAGGATAAGAGCTCCTCTTTCTTTCTGCTGCATAGTATTCCATTGTGTAAATGTACCATAGTTATTTAATCCATTCATTTACTGATGGACTTAGGTTATTTCCAACACTTGGCTATTGTAAATCATGCTGCTATGAACATTGGGGTGCATAGGTTCTTTTGAATTGTTGTTTGCAATTGCCAGGTTAAAAGGCAGTCCCATTTTTAGTTTTCTGAGGAAATTCCATACTGTTTTCCACAGTGGCTTCACCAGTCTGCATTCTCACCAATAGTGACTAGGGTTCCATTTTCTCCACAACCACACTAGTACTTGTTTGCTGATTTGTTTATGATGGCCATTCTGACCAGTGTGAAGTGGTATTTCATTGTGGTTTTATTTGCATCTCTCTGATGGCCAGTGATGCTGAGCATGCTTTCATATGTCTCTGGGTCCTCTGTATGTTCTCCTTGGAGACGTGTCTGTTGATATTCTTTGCACATTTTTTAATTGGGTTGTTTTTCTTCCTGGAGTGAAGTCATGTGAGTTCTTTATATATTTTGGAGATCAATCCCTTGTCTGAGGTATCATTTGTAAATGTATTTCCCCATACAGTTTGTTCCCTTTTCATTTAGCTGATGTTTTCTTTAGCTATGCAGAAGCTTTTTATTTTGATTCAGTCCCATTTGTTCATTCTTTTCTTTATGTCTTGGTGAAAATATTGCTGCATGGAATATTTGAAATTTTCCTCCCTGTGTTCTCTTCTAGGATGTTTGGGTGTCAGAACTTATATTTAAGTGTTTTTTTATACATCCTGGGTTTATTTTTGTGTGTGGTGTAAATTGGTGGTCCAATTTCATTTTTTGCATGTAACTATCCAGATCTCCCAACACCATTTGCTGAAGAGGCTAGTTTTACTCCATTTTATGTTTCTGCCACCTTTGTTGAATATTAATTGACCACAGAGACTTGGATTCATTTTTGGGTTCTCTATTCAGTTCTGTTGATCTAGAGAGATGGAACATCTATGTCTGTTTCTATGCCAATACCAGACTGTTTTGATTATAGTGGACTTGTAGTATAGTTTGATATCATACAGAGTGCCCAGAGACATATGAAAGTATATTCAGCATCATTGGCCATCAGAGAAATGCAAAATTAAAACCACAATGAGATACCATTTCAGACCGGTCAGAATGACCATCATAAACAAATCAACAAACAGAAAGTGCTGGCGAGGCTGTGGAGAAAATGCAACCCTAGTACACTGTTGGCGAGAATGCAGACTGGTAAGGCCACTGTGGAATTTCCTCAGAAAATTAAAAATGGGACTGCCTTTTGACCTGCCAATTGTGCTACTGGGATTATACCATTAGAATCCTGAAACAACAATTCAAAAGAACCTATGCACCCCAATGTTCATAGCAGCACAATTTACAATAGCCAACTGTTGGAAGCAACCTAAGTGCCCATCAGCAAATGAGTGGATAAAATAATTATGGTACATTTACACAATGGAACACTATGCAGCAGAAGGAAAGAAGGAGCCCCTATCTTTCGCTACAGTGTGTTTGGAACTGGAGAGCATTATGCTAAGTAAAGTAAGCCAGGAGGTGAAAGACAAATGCCATCTGATCTCACCTATTAGTAGAACCTAATCAACAAAACAAGCAAGCAAAACATAACCAGAGACATTGAAATAAAGAACAAACTGACAATAACATGGGGGGTGGGGAGAGGAGGATAATAGGGGAAAGGAGGGGAAGGATCATCAAGGAATATGCATAAAGGATGCATGGACAAAGCCAAAGAGGGATAGGATTGAGGGTGGGAGGTGGGGATGGGGTGGGGGGATGTGATGCGGGAGGAGAAAATAAAGACAACTGAACTTGAACAACAATTAAAAAATTAAAAATTAAAAAATAAAATCAATCCAATGTAAAAAATAAAAATAAAAACAGGTTGAAGTGCACTAGCTACAGTTGAAAAGCACTGGAAGTTCAAGATTTGGACCGTCCTCCTTCATAATTTCACTACTTGCCACCACTAACTCCTTGTCAACACCTCAGTGTAGGTGTGCTGTAGACTGAAACAGCACATTTTGCACTGTAATATAAAGTTATCACTGAAAGACATAACAACTATACTGATAAGAAAAATTATAGAAAGCAAAGATGAAATATATCATCTCGACTCATAGGAATATGTATTTGATAAAACCTGCAGTGCAGTACTTTTCAAGGAAGAAAGGAGTCAGTATGTCAGAGGATGCCCATGAAGATCTCTAGAAAGGCATGTCATTTTTATATTAACAAACAAGGATTGTAAAAATGAGAAGTATTGATGTAGAATATAACTACAGGGTTGTAGTAAGAAATATGACAGAAGTAGAACTTTGGGGCCATTTTCTAAAGGTCGTGAATGCCAGATTGACCCAAGTGGTGGCACAGGTTTTACCCTGCACACCCTAAGGGTTTTAGTCACCCCTGGATTCATGCACCACTTGGACAGCTGTGCATGATGGACTTTGTACTTAATTTGGATAACAATAGAGAGTCTTTGAATTGTTTTTAAGTCTGAGCATGGTATGATTGTAGTTGAACTTTAAGGCAATTAATCTTGTAGTGGTTTTTAAAATGATCCAAATTCCAGAAATACAAACCTAGAATATAATAAACTCAGTGGTCTGTTAGAGGTATGGACTGACTCCTTTACTAGAAGGGAGAGGACTAAGCAAACATGACTGTCAAACATTTTCTTAGGTGACCACGAGAATTGATGTACCTGATAGTAATAAAAAGGTCATGTTTGTGGTGGTTGGGATAGGATAAGGCAATTAGTTCTCCTTGAACATTTCAAATTACTACATATGGTTTTGTCATACCGAATGAACAATTTGCTATCACTCCTCTTACAAGGCTTTCTTTTTCTTTTTTTTTTTTTCTCTTCTTTCAGGCTAAAGTCATTGATGTGAGTTATGGAAATATAGATGATTTAAAAAGGATTAAAAATGTGAGAAATGTAACAAACCAGATTGCACTCCTGAAATTAGGAAAGTTGCCACTACTTTATAAGGTTGGTCCAATGGCTGTTTTATGGTGGTGGGATGAATATTTTGTTTTGCTTTGTTGAAGTTCTGTGCCTCTGTGTATTGTGTGTGCGTGCATGTGCGTGTGTGAAAGAGGATGGTGGGGGGCCACAGAGAGGAAAGAGTATCCCAGGAAGATGGCTTTTCCAAAACAGAATGTTTTCAGTTAACATATTTAAGAAAAAAGAAATCGATGTCCTTGTTACTTAAGACAAGAGATGCCTTAAGTCAAGTATCGGTGAGTTTGTGGGACCTTGATAAAATTGGCATACTCTTTATAATAATATCTATCTAGAATGCTAAAAATGAGAATGACAGCATCCTTGTTTTATGATATGTGTGAAACTTTTAATCTATTATCAAAACTGACTAATTGTTATGTGTTTTATGTTAGACTAGAATCTAGGTGATTTACACTCCTTGGTGATTGATTTTGTCAACTGTATAACTTCATAGTTACTGACTGTACTCAGGAATTTAATTAAACTATAATATGCTAAGGAGAAGCACAATTTTGATTTATTTTATTTAAATAGAAGTTTATTAACTCTCATTCACTAGAAGTATTTACATAATTAAAGCACTTTGATGTAAGTTTCACATAATGAACCACCACAATAAACAGCCAGTATGGCTCATTCTTAGTTCATTTTCTGTTTCTGTTAAAAAGAATGGTCAGCGTGGTAATGTCACTGGGACTCTGGTTCTGAAGATATACTGGATTATCCTCATCCAACCTTAGATGAGCTTGTCAATTGCCAGGTGTGAAAAAGGTTTTAGAAATCGCTTGGCACACTCCGTAAGCAGACAAGAGAACACCTTGTGTCTGTTTTTCCTTATCTTTCAAGGATGCCCTTCCACTTAAATCTTTGTCTGACAGTATATAACTGTTTGGAATTTTAAGACGTTCATGAAAATATAACATACAGTGATATAAATTTTTGCTGAAGAATTTGTCAACATATATTAAATGCCTTAAAATAATCATATTGTGATCTAGTAATTCCAGTTTAATCAATATGTTCTAAAATGGAATAAAACAGAGTTGATAAACACAATGATGAGCAATGATTGTGACAAAATATTAGCAATGATATATATGTCTAGTTAAGTATTGAAAATTGTTACATTTGTACAGGTGAATATTATAAAACAGATACAATGTAAAGAATAATAATGATGCAGAAATTCTCATAAGTCAAACAAGTTATAAAGAGGACATTTATAATAATTATAATGATGATTGTATTATTGTTATTTGTAAGTGTAACATTGTTAGTTATATGGGCTGGATATTTTTCTAAGCACTTTTTGTGTGTTATCACATTAATCTTCACAATAACAATAACTGTATTTTTGAGGTAGAGATTACCATTATCTTCTAGTTATAAATGAGGTAACTAAAGCAGAAAAGGGATAACTGACTTGCTCAAAGACAAACAGCTACTCACATGAAACAATCAGGATTTACACCCAGTCAATCTCATCTCAGATCCTGAGTGTGTGTGTATATATATATTTACACATATATGTGTATATGTATATATATGTGTGTGTATGTGTGCACGGTGTAGTTGGAGTAGACATATATACACATACATACACATATATTTATGTGTGTGTATACATGGCATAGTTGGAGTAGAGAGATAACAAAGATGTTAAATTGGAGTTTTTCACTGAGATTTTAATCTATAAAAGAATAGATGTTTCAGAATGACCTACCCAACATCAGTATTTCAAAGGAAGCAGTTGAAAAAGTATTAGACTATTATTAAACCCCTTACTCACATATGGAGTGAAAAAGGTTTGAAGATTTCGGGGAGAGGATTTTATGATTAGGAATCTTGGAGAAATTTAAGTTTCACCACTAGTCTGGTGACTGGGCTTCAGTGGAGCACATGGAGGGATTAAGGTGTGTCTTCAGCAGTATTGGAGATAGAGTAGACTGGTGTCTAACTCATCTGCAAATCCTATAGGTAAGGGATCCATTTGCTTACCATCTAACAAAGAAGCAGAAAGGAGTGTTTGTGTTGGGATTATTGGCCTGTGTCCTCAGAGCTAAAAGTAGGGACATGCAAGTTTGTTTCCTGTTACAATTAGCATTGTTAGTATATGAGCTAGATACTTTTCTATGTATTTTATGTGTTATCATATTAATCCTCCCACCAACTATCTTATAGAGGAAGGGACTATCATTATTTTCAATGTGTGGATGAGTATCATTAGTGAGTGGGGAAGGATATAAAACGGAGTTCCTCCCTTATCCAGCAACCTGTGATGCGGTGAAGCAAGGGACAGAAAGATAAAATTTAAATCAAAGGTAGAGTTTTAATCATGATGTGGGAACTAGGCATTCTAATTATTTACTTAAGACAATTGACTCACACTGGACTTTTTATTACTGATAATCAGAAGAAATCTTCCTCTAGGCTAATTTGGGGAAGAATTTTCCTTTCTAGATATGCTTTAAGAAGTGAGAAAAAGGTAACATTGCTCTGGGTACATTACATGAAAACTGTTCGGTCAACCTGTGAGTGATAATGACTAAAATGTTGTTTGTGGGCAGAGGCCAATTATGTAAATTGGGTAGATAGAAATATGAGTAATTTCTACTGCTTTATATTTCCTTGATTTCTAAGTGGTCTATAATGGTTGTGTATACACTATTCTGAATGAAGAAAAGCCTTTAAATATTCAAGTAAACATAAGGCATTTAAAATTTAAAAATTATTATAGTAATGATTATAGACCAAATAGTCAAAATCCTTACTAGTAGATAATGGATTAAGAAAAAAATCAAGTTGTATTTTATTTGTAATAGACTGCTAAAGAGAATATTTTATGAAAACTTTTGGCCATATCTACAAAGTAGTGAATTAGCAGTTTATCTAAAATAGGACACAATTATCAAGAACCCGAAATACTTTCCTTGATCAGCTTCTGTCTATGAACAGTTTTGATAGAGTTCCATGCAGAGTCCCCCTCCAGACAGAGAGACTTGCCAGGGACTTGGCACTGTCTTCTAGGCAGAGACGAAGCATCCTTTCTTTAACCTTCCAGTCTGCCCAATTTGATTTTCTGTGGATTGTCCCAGAGCTTTGGGAGAATCACTGATCCTGTAGCTATTAGCACACATCCCCAGAGCAAAGAGAAATGGAGCATGGATTGGGCATGCTTGTACAGCATGATTACGGGCATGCTTGCTTCACCTGTCCATCATTTGATATTGTAGGGCTGAAATTCAAAAGCAAGGAAGTACAGTAATACAGCCAGGCTGAAAAAGGCAGAGGACCAATTGACTTGTATGTGAATCACAACTATTAATCATGATTCTAAATGAACACTCGTACTGGGAATATGCAGCTGAATGAGTAAAGAGAAAAGTTAATGTTATTTTAGCTGTGCAGTAGTTCCTAAATCATAGTTCAGAAATGAATTTGTGAGGGAATCTGAGGTAGGAAGGGCAAAGGGGAAACATAATGTGATATTAAATTATCTCTTAAATAAGTAGAAAAATAGTCTGCAGCCAAGAAGGAGGAGATCTCATTAGTTTCATTGTAAATACTATGTATGTGTTAATTTAGTCTCCAGGAAGGGGATTGATGAGAAAATCCTGACACTGTGTCGCAGGAACTATGAAAGGCAAATGGCTTTTAGATGTATGGTGCAGGAAAGAGCCAACCAGGTTCTCCGGAGCTAGTTTGGACTAGTTCTCTTAAGCCTAAAACTTAGAGGAAAGGCTTTATTTTAACGTTGCATTTCTAGCAGTTTATTTTATGAGAGTGCTTTAACTCTTAAAGATTTAAGACAAAATATTCTCTTATCTGTCATAATGGATGCACTTAGATTTCTCTCAGTGACTATCTGACACACAGTAAAACAGATTCTGAGATCCTCACAAATTCCCAAATTGCTGAATAGCACTCTGGTATAGAATTTATTTATAAAATGCAATAAAAGCTTTTGGCTTTCTTTTTAGAGCCATTTTCACGCACAAAAAAAGCAATACTAAAATTTACTGTGTACTCCATGACAACTAGACATCAAGTAAATCCCAGTGAAATGTAAAAGCCGGTCCATTGTTTGGGTCTGCCCTATATATCAGCCCCATAACTTGTAGGAGTCAAATTTTCAGGCAGTAAAGTTACAACGAATACATGTCTTATGATTTTTTGGCATGGTGAATTACACACAAAAATCCACAAATGCTATCGCTAGTTGTTTTTTTTTAATAAATGAATTAACGCACAACTTTCTTGTATTCACTGTTATATAATAAGATATCAATAAATATTAGCATATTTTTGCATTTTTCTTATATATATATTGTCCTTATAATTACAATTTTAATGATACAAATTATTCTGTAGTTTCCTACTAATAAAACAGTTTTTATGTATTCATTAGATAATATTTACATTGAATATCCATTTTGTAATTTTTGTCCAGTGTATAACTTAACCAATCACAACTTAAGTCAATAGCATGCTTATATAGGCAGGTGTTTTGGAAGAGTGTAGAAGGAAATGAAAGGTTGGAAACAACTGTTAGGTATTTATACTTCTGAATAGATTGTTTCTCACAAATTAAGAATGAATGGTATCACTTAAAGAAAAATAAATGCCACACTTTTGAGCATACCTACATAATATACCTAATAATAAAATAACTTAATCACATTTACTGGCCTTTTGAATATTAACACATTTCGTACCACATAGAAATCTCTAAGACATATGCCAGGACCGCAGGTTTTGGGGGAAACTGCACGTTAATTAAATCACCTCGTGATGTGGTACTTAACAGATGGCAGGCGAAACATGAGAAAACTCGTGAGCGGGTACGAAAAGTGTTAAGAAGTCATAATAAGTGGTATCATGTATAAAAAGGGTTGATTTTTTGCATGTACATAGCCAGCCTAAATCATCCTCATGTAATCATGCAAATTTGGCACCACAAAAAATAGTGTCAAGCATTTTGTTTCTCCTGACTGAACTTTATAGAATAAGTTAAGAAAAGCAAGACAGAATGAAAGAGAGACAGAAGAGTGAGAGAAAAGGAGGGAGGGAGGAAGGAAGGAAAGAAGGCAGGCAGGCAGGCAGCAGTTGATGCACTCTAGTTTACTCCATAAAATAATATGTTTCAGCAGTCTTCTTTGTATATTACATAATACTCTAATATCTGAGAGAGTAAGTTTTAGACATATTTTAACTTTTTGGCAATTTTTTTTGATACACTGGTATAGATATCTGTTATGGTAATAACACTTGGCTTTGTGATAATCCTAAGCAATTATTTCACATTTCCACTTTTCCTTCTCCTCCTGTGTCCGGCTGACTTTTTTCATTTTCTTCTGATGTAGAAAGGTTTCCCAGCCTTTCCAATATTCTGTATTTGCTCTGACTCAACAGGTAATTTGTTTTTAAATAGTGAAACATATCACGGCAGGATACGATGATGGTAGAGACAAGCTTAAATCCAAGCTCTTCTTGAGGATTATACAACCTTAAATTATCTAACCCATCTGACCCGTCTGAAGTCTTACAGTTGTTTTCCTGTTATTTTTTGGTCTCTACATTAATGATAAAAGCAAATACAACTCATATGGTTGTATGAGCATCATATCTGAAAATGCATACATCAATTCTTAATAAATGTTATTGTTATTATTATTAAGCCCTTAAAACCTGAATGAAGTTTTAAAAAAAAGGTATTAATATAATAATGAGAAAATGACAGCTCTTTCAAACTTGCAAAATGGAACGGAAAATAATATACTTATTAGACAAATTAATTACATAAATATTATCTCTCAAGATTGTATTTCCATGTTATTTAACAATAAGGATTATGTTGATACCAGATACCAAATGTTGATGACATTTGAATAACAATTTAACAAAAATTTAATTTGCCTCTTTATTGTTTTGTGGAATAAGGAAGATATACATAAATGGAGAAAAATATTAAAGGTAAATATAACTTGACTATTAAAGAGAAATATAAACAATGATCTAACAGGATACTATATGGTATCAATTTTTACATTATTAGTATTTATTTTTATGCATATAGTTTTTTGTCATCATGGAATTAAATAATATTAAGAACACAATATTATTTTGGGAATTATATTTTAGAGTAGTAGTATAAGCATTTAATACCAATTTTAAATTTATTTAAAAATTGAGGTAAGGTATTATGTTGCTCCAAGAACAACATGAAATTGTCAATATCATAAAGTTGTTGTAGCCCTGGCTAGTGCAGCTCAGTGGATTGAGTGCAGACTGGGAATCAAATGGTCCTGGTTCGAATCCCAGTCAGGGCACATGCCTGGGTTGTGGGCCAGGTCCCCAGTGAGGGCCATGTGAGAGGCAACCATACATTGCTGTTTCTCTCCCTCTTTTTCTCCCTCCCTTCCTCTCTCTCTAAAAATAATAAAATAAATAAAGTCTTAAAAAAAAAGAGAAAACTCAGAAAATTAAAAAAAAAGTTGTCGTAGATGTTAATTGAAATGATATATGTTAAGTACTTAGTACAATCCTTAGAATATTTTAAGCCCCCATTAAAAGTAAGCAAATATTCTATTTAATCACACCAAAATCTTTTATTAAGTACTGCGTGTTCACTTGTATTTCATTTTCTTAATGGCCACTATTCAAGTGATCAAAATCTAAGATGTTATTATTTGCTGAATGGTATAATCCCTGCCTTGTTTGTTTTAAGTAACAGCTCAGTATTTCAGTAAAGAATTTGGATTATTTCAGGAACAATTATGGCGTTGAACTTTTAGTTCAAGATTTTCTTACATTTGAATTTAGAGTATACTATACTCAATCTAACTATAAGATTTTGCATAGTTTCTTTCACTTCTGCATTGATATTATATAAAGGTAATGAGTGTTAAAATTTTTATTTTTAAAAATAAAAAACTAGTGGCTCTATACTAACAATCTTTTTAAAAAATCCACTTGATGTCTAAGTATGAATTACTAGCTATCTGGCTCTAAGTCCTCTCTTTTCTTTCTTTATTCACTGACTTATGATAAAAATAGATTAATTATTATTTTGCTTGAGAGCACATTGATAAGGAGTCCTAAGCAGAAACTTATATTTTACTAATCTATTGTTGCTATAATATATGTGAAGACAAGTTAAATTATCTCTTAAAAAAATCATTACAAATCTGTCCTGGCTGGTGTAGCTCAGTGCATTGAGCACGGGCTGCAAACCAAAGGGTCACTGGTTCGATTCCAAGTCAGGGCACATGACTGGGTTGCAGGCCAGGTCCCCACTAGGGGCCAAGTGACAGGCAACCACACATTGATATTTCCCTTCCTCTCTTTTCTCCATCCCTCCCCCTCTCTCTAAAAATAAATAAATAAAAATATTTTTAAAAAATCATTGAAAATCTTAATACTTGGGAAAGAAAGTATCTGTCCCTAAAATGTATGTAATTAAAATTACAGGTATCCAATGCATGGTATCTGGTTCTAAATTCAATAGACTTCTTTATTTTTATAACAAGTTAACCTTTAATAAGATGTAAAACCTTAATATAGCTAAATAAGCTTAAAATATTGCACTTGAATTTTGAAAATAATATACTCTCAACAAAATATTATTTAAATGATCATTATTAACATATAATTTAATATATTCTCATAAACATTCATAAATTTATTTTAACTGAAAAATATAAATGTGCAGTATTTATGCAGAAGAAATTAGAAAGGTTTTATAGCCCAATGTATATTATAGCTAAGAATACATTTTTGAGGCTTTAATAATGTGTTATTTGAAAAAGGAGAAAAGTTTCCTTAATTTACTATATTTTTATTTCCAAATTGTATTAAATCTTTATATCAATTTTGTATATTTTCTCTTATATTACATTTTAGATTACACCTAGAAATCTCATTTAGTATAATGAATTTCTTTCAATTTTCTTCAATAATAATACATTATTTGAATATCATAGTTATCTACTATCTAAATTTTAAATTGTTACAACAATAATTCCAATCATTATTGGAATAATTACAGATTTTAAATCAATTTCCTATCAAAAATTTAGGAAGTCTATATAATTGTAGAAATATAAATAGTAAAATAGAAGACAAACTTTAACTAATATTCACATTTGAGAAAGAACTGTCTGCAGATTATTCAAAGGAAATCATATTCTTCAATTATCAGTTATTATTTTTCTGCATTAATCTAAAATCTATTAGGATGTTAAAATCACTGTTGCAGCCTATTAGTAATGAACACATTGTTTTTCATAAATATATAAATTACTTACATAAGACTTCATTTATAACTCTCACAAAATGACAATTTTCAAGCAATCTTAGGATGAATTTCATCATATATAAAATGAGTCATTGAATAAAGTTCGGGAGGAGCTCTTATAATTCTAACATGCTACGCTTACTCAACATTGTTCCAATACCGAAATTAATGATGGCCTGTCTAATGTAATTCTTTGCCTTTAAATAATAGCATATCTGTAATTAAACAATAGTATAATTTATGGTGATATTATGAATATTGAAATATCTTTGATATAATCTAAAATTTATTTTCAGTTCTGTTAAGAAAAGAACAACTTTAACATTTTACTAGAACTGGTTAAAAAAAAAGACAATGATATTTAGCAGATTAAATAAAATTGGCCTGTTTCCCAAGTTACTAATATATTACATATAAGCATGCCTTCCACCCACTTCAAATCTCTTCTAAAAAATTTTATGTGACTGCCATATGGGGTTATCTAAACCTTTCACATATATATGGAGTGCCTAGTTTAAATTTGTGTTTTTAAATTGAGACCAGGGTGGGGCAAAAGTAAGTTTACAGTTGTGAGTACACAAAACAGTTTATTTCTGTATTATTATTTATTATTATATTATTTTTCATACAAACAACTGTAAACATACTTCCCCTCGTCCTTTATTGAACTAATCAGGCAACTGAGCCCACTCTGGCTTCCGGGGGTATTATATGTACTGACATTCTCTCCGTTCCAGTACTTGTAGTCATTGCTTACAGCATGTTTTGATGACAACAGTCTATTTCAAAGTAAAACAACAATATGGGTAACTTCAGGATATGATTTGGAGCACATCTAAAGATTTTTTATAATAAAATCACTCATGAAATAATTTCATTTCTAACATTTTCAAAGTTGTCTGAAATATTCTGGATGCTTTACGGTATGTCATTCATAGGAAACAAAGCTAAAAGACAAAGTGTTGAAATGCTAGATCAGAATCCACAAGGTTGGGAAAAATGGCAGAGCAACCTGAAATGAAACAAGGCTATAAATGACACATTGCATATGATGGTTTGCAAAACTTCTATACAAATACGTTATTGGGAGTTTTAAAAAATTCCTGTTATGACTTAGTAAACATATAGTTTTTTTTTGCATGGCTTAAAACATTTGCGTGCATTAATTGATTACAAAACAGGCAGATACAATCCATTTTCAAAATAAGCTATCATATAGATCATGTAACTGATAAGACAGAAAAGGGCTTTTTTATAATTAATTTGAGGTTCTTTAAAATTCTCATCAATTAGAAAGTGCACTTCTAAAGTCTTTTTCCTGAAACTGGGAAATGCATGCATGCAGATGAAACTTTACCAGTTGAGTATGAGCCCTTGTGCAGTGATTTGAGAGGTTTGGGGACAGCCTCTATGGCATAAATTATATTTATTAAATGCTGAAAATTAAAAATGACTACTTTATGTACTTAATAGGAAATGTGTTAAGATATCACTCTACATAATATAATTTATAAAGATTTTATTGAAAGGTAATTGATAGGATAGTAGTCCTATCAATTTAGTAATCTTAAGACAGAGAAAAGGATAAGAATACTATTATCTGGGTGAGGGAACAAGGTTTGGAAGAGGTGGCTAAAGACAGATTCGAATTCATCACAATTCCTCCCCAAGTTGTCTCTGTGTATACATTTGTATTAATTGTTTATTTGTACCTATAATAAATTTCTCACCTCATATCCCAATGGCTAAAGTCTAGAATCTGATCAGTCATATGGGGTTTGAATCCCAGCTCAGCCACTTAATCACTAGAAATCAATCTTCAAGCCTTTTAACCTCTGTAAGATTTAATTTTCTTCCTTGTTAAACCAGTATAGAAGCATTACCTACATATCACCTGGCTTTCAGGAAATGCTAAGTAAATGTTCATTCTTACTATTGTGTTGTAACCATAATAAAGGAACATTTATTTTCACTGGAGATTTTCAAAAACATAACTATCCGAATAATATTTCAAACACTGTAACTTACTTTCAGGTACATTATTTCCTGTAAACACTCGACCCTAGCAAAATTACTATGAAACAGGGGCAGTTGCCCTGCAGTGAGCAGCTAAGTCTCCGCGAGTCTGAGTGTCTTACTTGATACCGAACATGTACTGAGCATTACACTGGAGAGCTAAAGCTGTTACTCCAAACCCTTTCTGATCCCCACAGCCTCTGAATTTATCTCTGTTTATGGAGGGGCCTTCAACTTAAGACGCCTTCCCTTAAATGTTATTACCACTGTGGGTACAATCAAGGTTCTTTACAACTGAACAGCTTTTTCAGAATACTTTCAAATGGTTCAGGATGAAAAACATACCCATGAAAGATAAAACTAATGTGGGAAAAAATGACATCTGGAGAAGTCAGGTGACTAGCATGTGAGTGTTAATCATACTACAGTTTCATTTCCATTAAAATCATAAAAACAAAAAAATTCAAAATAGAAGAAGGATGTGTGAGGCAGGACAGATGAAGATGGCGAGTGAGGGTGGACTTACTAGGATTCTGAACATGGGGTGTCTTGGAGTAAACTTCTGCCCTTAACCAATCAAGCATACTAATCAGACAATTCAGAATCACAAACATAACTGTCTAAATCTGGCTTGATTTAAGGGGTAAAAATTATCACATGGTATTTTCCATGAAAAGTATGATAAAATTCAAGCAGCAGATTTGATAGGGTCATTAGGATTAAATTACTCTTCATCCACATTGACTGAATTTTGATATCAATTTTGATATCAAATTTTGATATATCAATTTTGATATATCAATTTTGATATTTTTACTGCCAGCCAGGAGGACGTAGCCTTAGTCAGCCCTCAAAACAGAAAGATGCACGTGAATTGGTGCTGAATTATTCCAGACCAGAGTACCTGGTGAAATTATACGGCGTTTGTTTATCTGAGCTCATTTATTATTAGAGAAGCATTCTCTTTAACTTCTTTGGGAAAGTGTTGCCATTAAATCTTATCTTGAAAAGGAAGAATTTGTAGCTTGAAAATGTTTATGAATATTTCATAAGAATTGTCTTCAGGAGCATGCTTGTATGTGATAGCCTGGCAAAGGTTGACAGATATGTGGAATAGTGTAATGAGTTGATGGGTGCATGTGGAATATTTAATGGAAAAGTGAGAAGTGCGTGCAGGGCTGCTGTGAAATCTTCAGTATTGTACTGATTTTTGTTAGCTGTTAACAAAATCCTCACAGAAATGATAGGTTCTTATTAATAGGTTTAAAATGAGAGGATTAGTATATTATACAAACTGAGCCTATTAGAAATGTATTTGAAGGGAGCATCAGGGATTTTTTCTAAAATTAAAACATTTTGAGGATATGTATCTGAGAGAAGTAGATCTTAATGAGTAGGGGCACACATTTTTATTTTTCCATGGGGGGATCCTATTTAATTATATCCCCTTGCTGCTTTGATGTCTCAGAATCCCAGAGAAATCCCACAGTTACAGGGGAATATGAATAATCTGATGGAAGAGCAACAAAGACCAGGAGAAATCAGGACACTATCATTAAAAACAAACAAAAATTTACCAGGTTAAATTTAGCAAGAGAAAGCTATGCAAAGTGGAAAAATAGCATTGTTAATTAGTAGAATGTCAGATTCAGTTTGATTTGCTTTATTTTAAAATGGGTCAAATAAATTGAGGAATAGATTTAGAAATTATTGGTGGATCAGGGAAATGTGGTAAAGTATTTAATTGGGAATTAATGTGAACTTAGGAAGGCTAAGGAGGAGAAAGTTTTGAACAGCCTTTAATCACATGAAGGAGTTTTCAAGTGTCATAAAATTATGATCTGTTCCAATCTTTCAGAAGCTAAAGATATAAAACATGGGCTTAAATTATAGCAAAATGCATTTATGTTACACATAAATATTTTTTTAAATAATGCTCACTATATACTAGAAAAGGCTTCCAAAGATGGTTTCCCCAGTTAGCTTCTAGAAGTTTTAGAATATCTAATGTTTTATATAATGTTTATATATATTATCTGTATGTATATGTAATTTAATAATTAAAAATAGATTTTAATATTTGGCAATTCACTGTGTTACCAGTGGAAGGCATCTATTACTGGTGGAAGTAGGGCTCTTGAAGTAGCTGAAGGAAAATCATTCCCTGAGACCCACCCAGGAAGATGAGACTCTGGTATGGTTTACTGATAATGTAAAATTAAGGAGGTTCCCCTCCTGGTTTCCCCCACGTCCCATCTCTGACTGTCTCACCACAGAAAATGTCCAAACTTATCTTCAGTGGGGCCAAGATGGAGGTCACTGCCCAGAGTTTATGCTCCATATCAAAATATTGTCCAGTACAGCATCTGACTAGCTTAGCTTGTTTCCAACTATAGCCCATTTCAGGCCCCCTCCCTGAGCCTGCATGTAGAGTTGCGCAGCTATAGGTCATGTGGCTTCTAGGAGCATGTGCATTCTCAAATTGACCAATGAATTCCCAAACTTCTATGTGCTTCTGTTGGGTCCACCTCCTAACCAATCCCTTCTTCTCCTGGCTAGACTGACAGGCATCTATGGTGTAGCACCAACCCCTGCTGCCATTTTGACTTCCACTATGCGTGTGCCTGCCTTACCCTGGTCCTACCTGGCCATCTGGTACCAGATGGGAGGGAGGAGTACTAATCCTCTTGGCAGAGAATATTGTAATCCCCGGAATGTGAAGATGCAGCTTCCTGGTTAGCAAGCAAACAGGCTTATGCTTCCTATTTATTAAACTCAGTGTCTAGTTCCCTTTGTTCTCTCTTCTAGCTAAATACTGCCTGTGACAACTGCAAGGTATGAGGTTTAATATATGTTGTTACACTGGCTACCTACCTTTATCTTTATACTACTTTAGCCTATTAAAAACACTTGCAAGCAAAAGGTAAGAATACCCAGAACGTTACCACACATTAATAATTGTTTTTTGATTTAAGAGACTAAGAAAATTGTCCTTTCTGAAAGCAGAGGGCTTGGCATTTATAAATTCATTATAGTAAAAGATGGTAAAATGTTGGAATTTTTCATTCAATTTATGGCAAATTCTATACTTTTTTGAAAAATCTGTTCTAAGAATATATCAGCTTAACATGTCTTTTTTTTTTAAATCAAAGGACTATTTTTGTGTATTTTTTTTTTTTTTTAATTTTTAGAGAGAGGGGAAGGGAGGGAGACAGAGAGGGAGAGAAACAGCAATGTATGGTTGCCTCTCACATGGCCCTCACGGGGACCTGGCCTGCAACCCAGGCATGTGCCCTGACTGGGAATCGAACCGGGACCGCTTGGTTCCCAGCCCGTGCTCAATCCACTGAGCTACACCAGCCAGGGCTATTTTTGTGTATTTATGAAGAAAAGTAGTTTACATATTTTCAATCAAATCATGTGAGATATTAATGTTTAGTGTAAAAAGAAGACTTTGTGAGTGCATGAATTACTTTCATTTGTGAAGTTGACCGGTGTCTGCTCTGGCCAATAGAATCCCAGTGTAGTTGGACCATGTTAGTGCTAAGCAGAGATGCCGCCACAGCTCACTGCTGTAATCCTTACATGATCGGCAGAGACCTTTTTAATGAGCCCCAGACTTGATTATTTTTCTTGTTTCTGTAAAGTCCTTTGTAACTTCAGCAGAGTCGAAATGATTATATTTCATTTTATAATAAGAATCAGTTACTTTGATAGTTTCATGATTCTGGTTGCCTGGAAAGGAACTGGCCTTAGGATGTAGTCCTATGCTGATTCCCAGAATAGAATGGAAAAAGGAAAAAGCATTTAAACCCCAGCACTTGCCCATCTCATGTTTAGCACTCAAGAGAAGGAAGTCCAAATCATTTTAAATGGCCTACTTAAGCTTCATGTTATTCCAGTTTCATGGAATCTTTGTGTCAGAGCTAAGATTAATTAGCTTATTGGATCTGATTACCGTAGACCATGATTTCTGTTAATAACCGTGTTTATCATCTTAATGTCAAATTTGTTTCTAGCAATTTACTTGATCACATAAATTTGTGATGCATTGAACCTGCTGCATTTGACATCAGACAAATGTGGAGGGTTGAGAGGCTCTCTTTTGTAATAATATGTTATCTCAGGTACTGCCCTCTCTATCCCACAATACAGTTTAGAGTAGAAAATGTACCTGGGAAAACTGAAAAATCATGCTAATATGCATTCCATTTCTCACAACAATGTGATTATGTCATGTGTTATTCTAGGTCCATAGAACCCTAGTGCTATAAATTGTTTAATCAGTTATCTTGGGTTATTTATCTGATTTAAGGTAAGGCACTGGTTTTCACTTAAGTATATCTTTTTCTTTTTTTTTAACTTTTTTTTTTATTTTTAGAGAGAGGGCAAAGGAGGGCAAACTAGTGGGAGAGAAACATCAATGTGTGGCTGCTTCTTGCACACCCACAAATGGGGACCCAGCCCACAACCCAGGCATGTGCCCTGACTGGGAATTGAACCTGTGACCCTTTGATTCACAGGCCAGCACTCAATCCACTGAACCATGCTAGCCAGGGAGCATATCTTTTTCTATAGGGGGAATCTATGGTTAATTAAAGTATGAAAAATATAAATAAAATCGTGGTAACATAACAATAATGTAACAATAATAGCATGGAAATAAATTTTGCATCAGGATAAGGAAAGGAACAATATTTGATTTGTATTTTGCATTTCACCTGTAGAGTATTAATTTTTCATAGGTCTACCTCTAAACATTTAGTCTATTTAAAATCATGGTTTATGTAGTTTAATATCAGATTTCCATAATTATTTTAATGTACTTTTCACTTTAATTTGCAAATTATTAGGCTTCACATTGTTGACATTTGCCTTCAGGTTCATGAATATATATGACCATGAATGTGTATTGTAGATTGCAACATGAAGTGTTTGACAGAATGCTGTAGTTACTGCGTGTTTGCGTTATCAGACAATTTATCTCCACACATATGTCTTATCTATAGACTTGAAAAACTCACCGACGTTATTCACCAAATGTACTTCAGTACCATATTTGCCAGTAACCAAGGTGATTTATCTTTCTATTAGTTTTTTTTTATTTTAAAGTATTCAATTATAGTATAAATTCTTATTTCAAACCGGTATCAAGCATTTTAAGTGGAACTTTAAAAATCAAGATTATGTAATTAGAGTAATGTGGACATTATGTTTTCATAAACATAAAAAATTTGCTTCTTTCACCTTCCAACCTCAATCACAGGAATTTGAGGCTCTTATTTACCAGCTCATGTCACTTCCCCACCCCATCTCCCCAGTTCCAAAGATACTAAGGTATGAAAACTTGTGACTGGACCTAAAGCTAATCAACAGACATTGTTTGCATCCTTAGTCAACTCAGCCAAAAAATATTTATAATTTTGCAAAATAAAATGTCCAATATATTCATTCAAAGACCCAGGATGTAGAACCCCTTAAGCCAATATATTTTATATATTTGCCATGCACTGTACTCCACATTGAAATTTGTGTTTGGTCACATCAAATAATATTGTAGTGTGGGTTTGTCAATGATCTGGCACAGACAATAAATTGTTTTACAGGATGACCGTTAAGATGAAGTTCCTAATTAATTCTCTCTTCTGAAAGCCATAAGGTTATGGCAAGGCTATGGATTTACAAACCAATGCAGGAGAAAACATTTTTTTTTCCAATTACAAGTCGTTATTGTAAAGCTGCATATATTTTCAAATTAAAATAGAATATTTAAAGAGAGGATAAAATATAAATGCTCACTTAGAAGATTACTACATATATATATATATATATATATATATATATATATATATATATATATATAAAATGCTCACAAAAATCTGGAAGATGTCATTTGATGAAGATTAAATTTGAGTCAAGGTTCATCTTTTAAGTACAGCAATTCTTTCATTGCTGCTGAGAATCCAAACATTTTGCCACTACAGAAAGCGCCCCCTCCCATTTCTTTGTGTGTGAGAGTAAGTCACTTGTTCTTTATACTTGGAGAGATCATCCATGCAGCATCTGACTACTGCCCTTGTCCTGTAGAGGAGGAATTGCAGCCCAGGGAGGGGGCTCTCCTGTATCCACTGGCCTCAGGGATGGTCAGGTGGAGGCGGGCAGTACAGCTGGCATCTGGGGAGGCTTGAATGGAGGGGAGGACACATCCCTGATTTAAGATCCAGGTGCACTCCTAGAGAGTGGACCATTAGGGCTTGGTTCTTGGCCTCCTGGCTGGTTTGGAAAGCAGCTTGTGATTTTCACAACCTCTTTCTGGGACTTGAGCATCTTTAGCATCTCCACCATCTCCTCTTTTGCCTTGAGCATTTGGATCTCTCTTTCTTGAGTTCTTGAACTGGGGATGCAGTTTCCTGCCTCAGCATCCAATAGGTCACAGTCACTTTTCTGTAAGCATCATTAAGACTGGGTATACTTAATGACTCTTTCTTACACCTGGCATCATCTAAAATGACTCAATTCCCACACACTCCTCTCTTGCTGCGTTCAACTTCTCAGAATTGGCATTTCTCCTCAATTTGTGAGGGCAGTGCTTTTGCCAGCTGTACTTCATGACTTCCATAAAGTTGATTCTAAACAGACCAAATAAGTATGATTGTAAATATGAGATGCACCAAGAAGCCAAAGTCTTGGTGGACACATCAGTGTCTCCTACTGTTGGATGATGACAGGGAGGTGTGGACTCAGGCCATTGGGCAGCAGCTTTGTCCACCTTCCCAAGTGGCGACCACCTTGTCCAGCTTCCCAAGGATGAGCTCAAAGCCCAACTCCAAGGAGAACAACTCCATGGACCATCCGAACAAGGACTGCCTGATCTTTGCAGGACCTCAGACCACTACAGACCCAGTGACACCGCAACAGCCCACCTGGAACCCAGAGAGCAAGGGCCACCCCGATTGGCCATCAGTAATATGGTTGGGGTTGTGGGAGGTTTGTAAGTAAAATGTCCTCATCTCCATGGCTACTGAATAATCATTCTCCTTCATCTCTAGCTGTATGTTTTCAGGTCAGTACAAGTCAAAATAGAGTGAAAGCTGCAATCTTACATGTAGGAGTTGATGCATATTTAAAATTTTATACCTCCCTATGGTATCCAGCAACCCTATATATGCAGGTGTATCTCAGAGATACTGTTGGTTCTGTCCCAGGCCATCTCAATAAAGCCAGTATCACAATCTAGTGAGCTGTAATCTTTTCCCAGTGAAGGGTCTTGACTTCAGTTGGTAAAAATCCCAACATCTTTCCTTGTGACCTTCTAAGATAACAAAATGCTGGTACGCTGAGATGAAGTGAATGAGAGAGACATTGTGATGTAGGGTGCTGGAGGGGTGACTTAAATACAAGGACTGCCTTTCCATACAGCTGATCCTATCCAGAAATAAAGAATTGAGACCAATATACTAACTTAGTAAGATGTCTGTATTTCCAGGTACATAAGTATCTTTACCCAGCGTCTTCACTTCAGTCTACCTTTCATTCAATAACGTGATATTTTTCTTACACAAATTTGATCATATCAATTCATGGTTAAAACTCTCCAGTGGATTCTTATTTACATAAAGACATTCTCCACTGACAGAATGAGCAAAATGCTAAATATTAAAAACCCCTTAGTAATCTGAGATTTGCATAATTTGTACAACTTTCTTAGCTATCACTTTTTTATTTTTATTTTTTTTAGTTTCTAAAATAAAACCATTTGTCTTATCTTAGAACATTTAATTATTCTAGTCTTTACTCCCTAGACCTTCCTCCTCCTAGCCTTTTTCCTACACAAATTTATTTCACCTTTAGATAATGACCTTAATTATCTAAAAAAGCAACAGATAAATTTATCTATTTAGGTTCCTTGATCCAAAATAGCATGTTAGACCTCCTAGGTAAATAGCCCTGTCGTCTTCATAATATCACTGTTTATAATTTTATATATTTGTCCAATATCATTTAGCATGTGACCCACTAGGTGATCAATTTGCAAGGAAAAGATGTATTTTTCTCCACTATTACATCTTTAATTTTTCACACCATACCTAGTTCTTGATACATGCTAAGTGTGTCTGAAAAATTATGTTGAATAAGTAAATAACTAATGAATATATACCAGAGAGAAATTTCTATCTGAAATCTATCTTTAGGTCTTAAACTCCATCATATTAGCTGGACCAATAGCTGGCTGTAACCACCTTATACTGCTAAAGTTCAAGGGAAGAAGAGGAAGCTCTCAGCCAGTGTATGACTAGCCAAACCCTGACCAGCGTGATTTTGAAAATAGGAACATATCCATAGTGTGTCTAGCGTTTGGTGGATTTGCAGTTGTCTACCTCTCCTTTTTGCTTAGTAATGTTCCTTTTTAAAAGTCTAATTTAAGTACCTGTTCTGATGAGAAGGTGACTTTGTGGTATACCAAATGATATACTTATCAGACTACATTTAGACTCAGTCATTTCACAACCCACTTTTTAATATATTTACTGCGTACATGGGTAAACTGAGGCCCTCAGTAATTAATATTTTGCAGTTATACATTTTTAGTAGTTGGCAGAACTTAGACTGAAGGATTGGAATCCAGGACTGAGAAACTCTTGCTTTTTTTCCTATTCCAAATTATAACAGTTCCATTAATGAAAACTTAAGTAATAGTTCTCTGTGAGATAGGAGTTGTCATCTTACAATGTAACGTCTCCAAAGGTAAGATTCCGTTTTTGCTGTGCTGTTTGATGCAACAATTCTACACTATATATGGAATGAAGGTACACTTCCTTCCTCTCGCAAAGGCTCATACTGTGTGTCCTCCATCTCAGAAGAGTTTAACTCTTCAATAATGAATAAATCTACCAGTTGCAATTAGAGCTTGATTTTGCTCATGCAAGTAGATAAATCACCAGACACACTCCTGACAAGTAATGCACACTGACAGTGACAAGTCATACACAAAAGGATCTCTCAAACTTGAATTCATTTTATATGACACCCTAGGGCAAGTGGATATTTAATCGTAGCTAGTGGCAGAAATTTATCCTTATCATTGCCAATGTACTCACTGAAATGACTAAAATATTCTAGCAACAGCTCCAGGAAAAGAAAGCTCATCCTACCATCTAAAAGAATGCACTGCTTATAATTTGGCATGAAAGTTAAACTACCTTAATGTGGATTTTAATGTCAGTTTTTATTTTAGATTCATATGTAAAGTGCTGATGCTTTTCATTGAAAATATACCTTTAATTAAAAGCATATGAGGTTTAAAAAAAACTTCCCATTTGGGTTAAAACACATAGTAAATCTGTTGCTTGAATATATTCTATGCATAAAACCATATATTTTGTCTGTTCAAAAACATATACTTTAATTTCTAGTTCAAACCATCTGGGCTTTTTATGCCAGAATATAATATTTTATTACTTTTTGAAATTTGGAGGTAGAAGAGTGATCTAGAGTGATATTGGCAGGAAGGCCAACATGACAAAAAATGCTCCCCAAATTTACAACAATCTCTAAATAAGATTCTCTACATATTAGTACATGTCTATATTGTAAATAAAGATGTATACCATAAGTTGCACTCAAGCAACAAAACCAATGTTTATGGGAATTAATGTTTAATAGATAAGTACTTTACTAGAATTTTAGAACCAAAAAGCAATGCAAATTTGTTAAGAAATAGTGGGCATAAAAGTGTTTCATTCTTTTCTTCTTGGTGGAATAAACTAGAATGTTTTCTTTGTTTTCACTTCATTTTAGATACTTGTGAACACTGGCTTTAGAGAAATCCTGGGAAACAGCACTCGCAGTCATCCACTTATTTCTTGGCAGGCATCTGATTTTCCTGGAATTAGAAAAGAGAGGAATCTTTGTTTCTTCTTACTCTTCCACTAGCTATCCAATTTGTCACCCCTTTCTAATTCTTCAATTTTATCCTCATTTTTCACTTTCTCCATGGAATGAAAGTGAAAAAGTCATTTTCACTTTCATTCTAGTCATTGCCTCCATTTACAATCCTGAAAATAGTTTCTACTTTTTATAATCTATTTGGAAAAGAACAAGGTGAAGGGCAGTATCTTCCCCTGCCTCCTTACTGGAATACATAAAATCATTAAAGATTATGTAGATATTTGTGTAATCAGAACAAAAAGACTTAATGTTGTTAGTTTTTGATTAACCTCGTAACTCCTCTGCATTACACATTCATGGTAAGCTGTATTTGGGGGAAAACCGTATGCACCCTTCTGGGAAATAATGAAGGAATAAGATTAGGCAGGCTGTTGCATCTCAGGGAATGCTAGGGGAGATGCTAGTTGAAATATATGTTGTTACCACTGAAAACATTACTAGTTGCACAGTAATCTTTCTATAAAATGGAAATATAACCTCTGTTTGAGAGAACTAAATTGGTCTTTTTTCTTCCTGATAAAATTAAATGCCTTCTACCACATAAACACTGGATGTATCATTTGGAGTTTAGTGTAAAATAGAGAATGGTTTTGCACTACTGATGGAATGTAAATTGATACAGCCACTATGAAAAAGAATATGGAGGATCCTCAAAAATTTTAAAAAGTTGAACTAGCACATCATCCGGCAACCCCACTTTTGGGTGTCTTTCTAAAGGACATGAAGACACGATATGGAAGAGATGCCTGCATTCCCATGTTCATTGCAGCATCACAGGCACAATAGCCAATATATGAAACAACCTAAGTGCCTGTCGATGGATGAATGGACAAAGAACACATGAGGTGCATACACACATACAGGAATATTATTCAAGCTTATAAAGGTAAATCTGCCATTGGTGACAACATGGATGGATCTTCTGGGCATTATGCTAAGTGAAATAAGCCAGACAGAGAAAGATAAATACTATATAATATCACTGATACGTGGAAACTGAAAAAAAGATTTCTCGGGGAAACCCAGTGGAATGGTGGATTCCAGGGACTAGAAGCAGTAGTGCGGGAAATAGGGAGAAGCTGGTATAAAGGGTCCAAACTTTCAGCTGTAAGATGAGTGAGGTCTACGGATCGACAGTAAAACATGGTGATTATAGATGATAACACGGTATCGTGTAATTGACATTTGCTAAGGGTACAGTCTAAATGTTCTCTCCAGAAAACACAAAGGGTAAATACAGGCTAGGACAAAAGTCATTTCCAGTTGTTTATCTGGAAAATAATGCAGTAATTAATAAGTAATAACACAAAAAAAGACCTCTATGTTTCACATACTCACAACTAAACTTACTTTTGCCCCACCCTCTCTGTGAGGTAATGGGCATGTTAATTGAGTAGAAGATCTTAAAATGTATATCAAATAAGCATGACATACCCTTTATATATCTTATGATTTTATATGTCAGTTACACATCGATAAGATGAAATTAATAATATAAAAGTTTACCAAAACAATAAATTGTATGCAGCCAGGCAGTTCTTGGTGGGGAGAACCAAGCCAGACAGTCCTGTACATAGAAAATGTGGCTTACTGTGCATTAATTGAATGTGGTTAAGAAAAAAATTATATCAAAAACCTTTTAAGGAAATTAGTTTCATGTATTAAAAACATATGCCTTTCTAATAATTGCTTCATATTCCTTTTTCAAATATATCTGTCTATAAATGTCTTTATAGATATGTGACAAGGCATTTAATTATTATATAATGTTGGATCATTTGACCTTAGGTTTATTCAGAAAAACATATTTATAATTGATTTTTGAAGACTCTTTTGATGATTTCATATTTTCTTTATCCTGGTGCCACATCACTGTATATGTTTAAACAAACAAACAAAAAAACAATTTTAATCTGTATTCTTTAAGTTTGTGAAGAAAAATTGCTTTCTTCTATAATTAAAAACATAAATAAAAACTAAATTAGGGTAAAAAAAACTTGTGATATTTCAAATTTGGAGAGATGCAATATTCTTGTTTCATTCTAAAAGCAAATGCCTTTAATTTAAACTATTACTTAAATCCTGAAAGCAATTATATACTTTAGACATACTTAGTAAATGCAAATTTTCTCTTCCACAAAATAATTAAATAAACTCTTGCTTCTCAAAATGTCCTTATAGCAGCTGCAGCTGCATCCTGCTCTGGTGAGAAATGCTGAAACTCAGGACCCCCACCTCAATCCTCTTCCATCAAAATCTGCATTTTAATAAGCTCCCTAGGTCAGTTATATACACATTAAAGTTTGAGATTCAATGGGATGGATGACATAGAATTTTGTTTTTCTTTTAGAATCACATATATTTTAGATTCATATTTTAGAAATATTTTAATGAGAGTAACATACATAACTTAGTGGATAAATGATCATTATTTATCTTATTTAAGTTAGCTCAGTAAATTAGTTATTTCAGAACATCTTTTCTAAAGCTACATCCAGATCTTTAGTTCATAATTTTAGCTTTATAAATCCATTTTAAAAGATTATAACATGCTACATATATAATTTCCTTTAAAAAATCTTAGTTTGTCATTGCAAATTAAGGTTTAATTGCTCTACTAGTATCACCTTCCATGTTTGAGCTCCGTAAAGTGGGCTGCAAGCTGTCTCACTTTTACATGCTATTGGTTTTGATAATAGATTAAAAAATCTTGTTCAGTGTTTTTATTTTCTCAAGGTTAAACTGTTTTATCTAAATTTATCTATCCATTTGATAAACCTACCTCATTTTAAAAGAATACTAAAACATTTTAATTAGACAATATAAAATGTCAAATTCTTTGTGTATCTGTGCAAGTGATTGCCATCTTTGAGCAGAACACCTTATTGGATCTAGAATCTTCTTCCATATACCAGATTTTTCATAATACATCAAGTATGTAATTAAACTTTTATTTTATTTTTATTTTTTAGAATTTGAGCTTGCAACTATGTAACTAAGGATTCATTTATTTTTGTGGCTATTTCAGTTTTGTTTAGACAAAGAATCCCATTTTTCTCTTGTTTCCCAGGTATCTCTTATGTCATTTTCCATCGGAAATGGTCAATCATTTATGTGTTACGTCAGGTTATCTCCATCCCACTTTTCTTGTAAGGCCCTCTCTTAGTATGCAAGCCAACTTGGGTCTCTCATTTACAATATGCTGTAATCATGCTACTTTTGTTGTTTTGTACACATTATCTGCATCCTTATAAGACAAGTACAAGGACCATATTTCATACTCCTTTTATAGATTTCCTTTTCCCCACCAAAATTGAGGCATAGACACCTTAATTCACCTTCAAATATCTTATAATTGAGTGATTTCACAATACAGTAAATACTAACACATAGTATAAATTTAATATGTATGTATTGTACAAATGAACAAGTTAATGAAAATACTGAAGCATTTTAAAACACATACTAGAATCCCTAAAGCCTGGCTTAGATTCCTACGATTAACTCCCAAATCAATCTGTGATGAGTACAGCATGACCGAGGTTACCAAAAACATCTTTTACTCTTATGTTACTTGGTAGAGCAGGCCAGGGAAAGTCTTCAAGTCTTTGTCTGCTTTTTAGAACACTTAACAGACAGCTATTATTAGATGTTTTCCACTGTTTTTTTTTTTTTAAGGAAATTTATTTTTTTTAAAGATTTTATTTATTTATTTTTAGAGAGAGGAGAAGGGAGGGAGGAAGAACAATGTATGGTTGCCTCTCACATGGCCCTCACTGGGGACCTGGCCCGCAACCCAGGCATGTGCCCTGACTGGGAATTGAACCGGGACCCTCTGGTTCCCAGCCGGCGCTCAATCCACTGAGCTGCACCAGCTGGGCTCTTTACCGCTCTTTGAAAGCCCATGACAACAGCTGCTTTTACAACTTTAAAACCACCATGATAAACTTTACATTCTCTTAAGTTTCTCAAGGAGAAGGAGCCAGAGAGAAGGAGTAAAGGAAAACTATTTGTATAAAAATGAATTAACTTTAAATATCTTCAAATAACCCCTTACCAAACCCATCTCTTGACCCACAATTTCTGGAAGTCCCCGCCACCAGGGAGTCACCAGAAACATGAATAAATAGTTCTTACAAGGAAAGTTCAGGTAATTTAATTACATTTATTCAGCATCCCAGCAGTTCTTAGTTAAGAGGACATTTCACTGGGTGGAGGAGGGAAGAGTCATGCAGTCATGCTGTAGTTCTGAAAACAGTCTTGATTCTTTTCAGCCTCTGTCCCAATGGCTTTGGGTTTGTGATCGTCTCCCCCCTACCCTGGGAGGTGTGGGGAAGGGGAATCGGAATCTCACTTTACTTCCAAGAATGAAGTATATTCGTCCTCTCTCTATTCTGGTGTATGCCTTACTTTTCTTCATCCTCCCATTATTCGAGATTGGTTCATTATCAGAAATTCCCCTTCTTAGAAGTAACAGAATCAGCAATGGCAATAAAGAGCAACAAACTTTTTAAGTCTAAAAAAAAAAAAAAAACAGGGTAACATGGACACATGTTTTCCAAAATTGATAATTAGCTAAGAGAAAGGGACTCAATTAAAAACATATATATAATATTTCCTAAAGATTCAGATGAACTCAGTATTCACTTGCACCCATGTTTTGAGATTCAGTTTATAGTACATGAAACACTGCATAATTGTTGCTTTCCCTCACATTTACAGAATGTTTTTGCAGGTAGGAAGCACCAAGAAGCATTAATCTCAAATAAAATGTGTCTGCAATTTACAATTCCTACCTGCAAGATGCCAATCGTATTTGATAATATCACCTAGACTTCCTATACAATTTGTGATGTTAACTATTTCTTCAATATAGATTACAAAAATGTTTCTTTTTGTATCATCAGGCAAGTCTGCCATGTATTTGGCACTCATTTTATGTTCACTTTTCTTTCTTCTGTTGGAGAAATAAAATGATTCTACCAAAAAAAAAGGCCCTCTCTATCAGTGTTAAAGTGAAAGAGAGAGATCATTCTGTAAGCATTAGCAGATTCACTTGCATGCAATTTAGCACACGATTCACTACAAAGTTAGGACAAAGACTTACATTTAATACAGCAAAGCAGATGAAAAAGCAGTTACTTCTGATATCTGCTTAAGGGACAAGTGTCTATACCTTGTGTCAGTTCCCTGCACTCTCATTAGAGACCCCTGAGCTAATTTGGGGAGAATATTTTAACACATCTAGTGGTTATTTGGTTTCCACCTTGAAGTTGTTTCTATGTTGTTCAATTAGAGATTAGGCTTTATCCCTGGAGAGATTTATCTCTGTCCCACAGGTTCTAATATTCCTTGAGGAAAGGTTCAGATTCATTATGTTCCCAAGGAAACGCACTACAGAAAGGGAGATGGGCAAATTAGGCTATAAATGTCCTTCAAAAAGAGAAAAAGTCTTTTAAATTTATCTTTGTCCCCCCAAGAAATAACAGTCCCACTGTCAAGCAACTCATGTCCATCCTTAAACAAAATGAATTTCTTCCCTTCCAAATTAGTTTTACTTGTAGAAGAAACATATAAGTGCACACACGTAGAATGCCTTAGAAATGAGAAATAACATGGTAAAAGATTTCCCCCCTCTCTTTACTAATATTTTGTTTAATTTGATTTTGTTCTGCTGTGCATATGTGTGTCAGAGGATATGTGTGTAAGGACACGTTCCCCGCCCCTCTGGTCCTGCTTCTAGAAGTTGAATATAAACAAATAATATAATCATGAAACATGCAGCACCTGAAAGCTAAATACTTTCAGGGATGGAAAGGGGTACTTCTAAATATTTTCTTTTTTTTTTTTGTACTATTACGTTCTGTTTTCCACTTGGAAAGAAACATATTCTTATATTGCATGAATTAGTGTATCACTTAAAAGAAGCCAGGGTTATGTGTGTAGGGGCCTGATAAGAGAAGCTGACTTCTTAATTAGTTAGCTTATCAACTCAACAAAGTGTTTTCTTCTTTGCTTAAAATTTGTATAATGACTTAGAATTCACAGCCATTTGGCAGTGCCTGTTCTCAGAAAGTTTTAAGAATATGATTCTTTCATCTAATAGAATAAAACAATGTGAACAGAAAAGGTGATAAAAGCTCCTACATTAAAATAATAAATATAACAAAACCTTGGTTTTTGTGATGGATAACTGGGCACTAGCTCAACTGTCCTTGTGTTTGATGAAAACAGCATTCTCCGATGTTCGGTGTCTGAGTTCAGGTGTGTGAATAGTGTGAGGGCCAGGCTGGAGAGGTACCGTAGCATCTCCCTTGTTGACTGCTGGTCATACTCCGAGAGTGTAACACAAAGAGCCCAATTCTATGGACACAGAATAAAGTTAGAAATGGCTGTCTTGTCTGGAAACTTTTCCCCAAGTCTGAGTCATTTCCTGATTTTGTTTGTCAATCTTTAAAATAAACATAAGCCCTCTACTGGCCTAGAAGGCCAATAACACTTAAGAAGAGGTAGGACACAAATATTAATTTCAAAATATCTACTAAGTTAATTCAGGAAGTTAGATGAATGTTTCAGATTTTTAATGGAATTGAATAGTTCTGACATCCTGATAACCACAGGTATAGTAGGAAAATCTTGCTAATTGATAAACAGCAGTAACCTCGAAACCAGCTTAGGTCTACATGAAGTCACTTCACACAGTATTTGCCTTTTTTCATGAGAACACAAGCCCTATTCTCATCAACTATAGCCGCCTTGTTTATCATAGATTCTCAAACTTAATTAAGTTTGTAACTGAAAATGTATACTCTTTTTCTCACCTCTCCCTCTTTCTCCTACCCACCAGTTCCTGGCAGCTTCCACCATTCTACTCTGTTTCTGAGTTTGACTTCTTTTTATTTATTTATTTTTAATCTTATACACTCAACATATGTGATACCTTACAGTATTTGTCTTTTTCTGTCTGGCTTATTTCACTTAATGAAATGTTCCTCAGGTCCATCCATGTTGTTACAAATGCAAAGATTTCCTTTTTTAACACTGAATAATATTTCATAGAATATATTTATACCACTATTTATCTATTTATCTGTCAGTAGACACATATTGTTTCAATGTCTTGTCTACTGTGAATAATACTACAATAAATATGAAAGTACAGATATATTTTCAAGATAGTGATTTTGTTTCCTTTGAATATATACCCAGAGTGCAATATATGAAAGTTCTATTTTTAATTTTTTGAGTAAGCGTCACACACACTGTTTCCAGTACTGGCTGTACCAATTTCTATGCCTGTCAGCAGGGCACAGAGCTTGTCTTGTCTGCATGTCCTCACCAGCCTTTGTTCCTTTTGTTCATTGTTATAATCAACATTCTAAAAAATATAAGGTGGTATCTCACTGTGGTTTTGATTGACACCTTCCTGATGTTTAGGGATGATCATCTTTTTATGTACTTTTTGTCCATCTGAATGTCTTTTCTGGAAAAATGCCTATTCAAGACCTTTGCCCATTTTTACCCCTTGGGTTATTTAAATTTTTGCTATTAAATTTTATAAGTTCCTTGTATGAGTATATTTTGGATATTAACCCCTTATCAGAAACGTGATTTTCAAATATTTTCTGTTTTTCTATAGGTTTTTTTTTTGTTGTTGTTTTACATTTTGTTGATCCTTTTATTCCCTGGGCTGAGGCATTTTAGTTTGATGTTTTTGTTTCTTTTTTGCTTTTGGTGTCAAATAAAAAATCATTTCTAAGACCAACATAAAGTTGTTTATGCTCGTAATTTCTTGTATGAGTTTGTGATTTCAGGTTTCACATTCAAGTCTTAAATCCGTTTTGAGTTTGTTTTTTGAGGATGAAGTGAGGTAGGGGTCCAGTGTCACCCTTTTGCATGCAGCTGTGTTCTTTTCTCAGTATCAAGTTATTGAGGAGACCTTTTGTTCCATTCTATATTGTTTGCTCCTTTGTCAGAAATTAGCTAACCATTCATGTATGGGTTTATTTCTGAGGTCTCTATTCTGTTCTGTTGATCTACAAATCAGTAATTTATGTCAATAATATATGCTTTGGTTGCTATAAATTTGTAATGTATGTTCAAATAAGGAAGTGTGATGACTCCAGTCTTGATTTATCTTGATTGTTTTGGTTTTTTGAAGTCTTTTTGTGGTTCTATATGAATATTAAGGTTGTTTTTTTCTATTTCTGTGAAAAATGCCGTTAGGATTTTGATAGAAAGTTTATTCAATCTTAGATCACTGTAAGTAGCATTGTTATTTTAATAATATTAATTCTTCTGATTCATGAACATGGCATATCTTTCCATTTCTTTATATCTTCTTTAGTTACCTTTATTCATGTCTCATAGTTTCCAATGCACAGACTTTTTTACCTCCCTGGTGAAATTTATTCTTAAGTCTTTTCTAATTTTCATACTATCACAAATGGGGTTGTTTTGTTATTCCCCTTTTGATATTTCCTTGCTAGTATATAGAAACACAACTGATTTTTGTATATTACTTTTGTATTCTGCAACTTTACTGACTTTGTTTATCAGTTCTAACTTTTTGATGGAGTTTATTTTTTATATATAATATGTCATCTGCAAACAAACAATTTTATTTCTTCTATTCTGATTTAGATGGACTAAGGCATAATTAAAGGACTTACATTGTAAAACCTAACACATCATTACCATTTAGAAAACCCACTAAGATTTAATTCTGATGTGGTTAAACTTTTTGTTCAATAACATTTTTATTGAAGTAAATAAATACTTACCTATGAGAGGGAGAGAGAGGGAGCGGGGGTGAAAGAGAGAGAAAGAGAGAAATCATAAGCATATAGCAAGGCACTTTAGTAAAGCTCATGTGCCTGTGCGGCCCACAGCCCAGAAGCCATCTTTACAGCCCCCTACCCATCACTAAGCCCTAGGAATAACAACTGTCTTGGCTGCAAATAGCATAGTTCAATTTTGTCTGTTTTTAATTTACATTAAGTGAGACCAATAGTATATACCTTTAGTGCTCGACTTTTTTGCTCAATATTTTATTTGTGAGAGAGATTTATCCACACTGTGACTGTGTGTCATTATAGTTTTGCTCATTCTCATTACTATGTAGTATTTTATTTACAAATATATACCACAAGCTGTTCATATTTGCTATTGCTGATTGATATTTGGATCATTTCTATTTGGGAAGTGTTATGAGCATTTTTGTACATTTTTTGATGAACTGGTATATCAATATCTGCAGGGTATAAACTTAAGAGTGGAATTTTTATGTTTTAGATTATTCTTAGCTATGCAGTTACTATACACTGAATATCAAACTGGACTGGGGCAGCTGGTGTCAATGGTAGTCTCTCAGAAATAGGCCTTTTGAAAGTGTAAACAGAGTTCAAGCACTGCTAGAATCTACATAACCTCCTCAGCTTATAAACGAGCAAGATGGTTTTCTAAATTGTAATCACAGGCATCTTTAAGACTTAGCAAACTTACCTGCTCAGGTTAGAGTCGTAGTGTTTCTCACAGGGAAATCATAAATAGAGGAAGTGTATTCTTGAAACCATGGTATACAGGTAACGTGGGTGACTTCATCTGGTATTGGATACTTTGTCTCCTACGGTATATGTCTACCTTTATAGATAATTGCAGATGTCTTAAAAGTCTCTGTTATTTGATATATTTATGCCTTCTATGTTTTTGATTCTTTAGTCTATCTGAAAAAATTAAGATGAATTAACACAGATTCTACAAGCAGTAAGGGGTCATATTTTAAAATTTTACAAAACATTCAGTTATAGTCAAGTGAGTCAACAAGGGCATTTTTTTTCCTTAGGGAGAAGAGTTATTTATTAAAAAAAAAAGATATAGTATCCTCTGTACCATATGTACACAAGGTTCATTATACATAATACTTCATAATTTTGCAATAGAAAAAAACATTCCCTGTCAAATTTAAAATGGCATTATTAAATCTTTAGAATTTTTTTTTTAAATAAAGACCAAAAGCTCGTATTTTTTACTTACTTGTTTTAAAGTTGAAAACATTTAAACTTCTTGCATAATTAGCTCCTTATTTCTAGGGGGGAGCTTTATGACCTTCTAAGATGGAAAAGTAGATACAGTGATTCAGGCTCAATTTTAGTAAGTTGCTGAGAAAATGGTCTTGTTCACAACGTTGTCTTGTTCCATATGTGATCCCTATATTTCTTCACTTACTTAATTAAGCCTTTCTCAGGTCTTTTAGTAGAGTGTTAAATGTTTCTGCATGAAAGTATTACAGGTTGTTTATCAAATTAATTCTAAATTACTTTATGGTTTGATTTATATTATGAATAGTACTTAATTTTTCTTACCCCTTTCTTTAAAAATATTAATGAAAAAAATTCTAGGCATCTAGATAAGAACAAAAATAACATCAATGATCCCTATAAATCCTAGAAGAGAAAACATTGAACTACTTCAGACAGTAAAAACTGCAAACACTCTTTAAGTGCTTATTATACACCAGGCACTCTTACAAGTGTGCACTGAGGAAATTATAGTTATCCCCAATTTGTAATTGAGGGAACTGAGAGGCTACATAACTTGCGAGATTACACAGCTGATGGCTGTGGGGGTCTGAGCTGAAGCCCCTGCTGTTTGACTCCAAAGCTTGCACTCTTACCCATACGCTGTAGGTTTCTCAGTAACTGAACTTTTACAGGTGGAGTGAGAGTCTCATCTACAAAGCCCACATCTGGTAGTGCAAGTCCCTATCTTGCAGGATGGACAACAAGAAAGTAAAACACCCCTGAAAAAATGGAGAGAAAACATTTGCCTTTGAATCCACAATAGCTAGCGCAGTGCCTAAGACAGAATACATTCTCCGTAAATGTGGTTAGAGTAAATCTATATTTGTCAAGACAAGTAATAATAAGAATGAAGAAAAATGTGGTTCATGTCCTTATAATGTTCCACATAAATTGATACTGATATTTTTATATTATCAACTCCATTTTTGTCTTTTAAAATTAACATTGCATGTTTATATTATTATACAGCATTTCATGGTACAACAAAGTTAACCAATTTTAATGTTTAATACACCAAGATTTAGACATGATCCATTCCTGTATTTATCACAAAGTTTAGGGAAAGAAGTGGATGAGGTTATAGAGTTAATAGTCATTATCAACCCAAGATATTCATAATAGTTATTACTATTATCAACAGTACATGTACATTATCAACAGTACATGTATGTGTACATATGAGAAAGTATCCAGCCATGTAATATGAAAAATAGAGATATTTATTGAAGTATCTACAAGATACAAGAAACATTGTACATAAGACAATGATACTTCAGTTTGCTTCAAAGTAGGCTCCTTGGGACTTCAGAGTTCTCCCAATCACCATCAACTGCCCCTTCGTATTTTCCTGAATCTCATTGATTGTCTAAAATCTCTTCCCTTTCAAAAGTGATTTTAGTTTTCAGAAAAGCCAGAAGTCTCAGGGTGCCAAATCTGGGCTGTAGGTGGGATGAGTCATTTGAGTGATTTGATGTTTCACAAAAAAAAACGCTACATGAGATGTGATGAATGAGCGGTGCTTTGTCGTGATAAAACTGCCAATCACCTGCTGCTCATCGCTATGGTCTTCTGAATCATCTCAATAGTTTCTGTTGAGGAATGTTCAAGCTTGATGCAAAATATGATGCAAATTTGTTGCTCTAGTCACTCACTCATTTTGAATGCAATGGCCACATGGGCAGTACACATGCTCACTCCACAGATGTCTACTGCCTCCACTGACCAGTACAATGAAGTTGTCATTGTTCACACATTCACATTCCAGTCCACTCTCTCTTTGTCTGCCAGGTCACATCAATGTTGCGCAAATGTGTTGTGATCTTGCATTCTTGTGATATTACAATGGCTGAACTTTTTCTGGACAGACCTCTGTACATGTACAGAAAAAGATTTATTATATGGGATTAGCTGACATGATTATTGGGGCTGAAAAGTGTTAAGGTCCCAAGATCTACAAGGTGAGATGACAAGCTGGAGACTCAGGAGAATGGGTTCTATAGTTCTAGTTCCAAAGCTGGCAGGTTTGAGACCTAGCAAGAGTCAATGTTTCCACTGGAGTTTCAAGGCAGGAAGAAACCCGAGTTCAGCCAGGAGCACTTTTTTACTAGAAGGAAGGTCAGCCCTTTAGTTCTATTCAGGACTTGAACTACTAGGGAGCCTTCCCACAGTAGGAAAGGCAATCTGCTTTATTCACATAACATTTCTAAATTATTTCTTATCTCTTATTAATCTCCAGTATACTTTATATATTGACCTTATAGTTTTACAAAATTATACAAAGAATGCTATTTGTACAACAGAATTTGCATTTCCTTCATTCACACATATTGAAATGTGCTACCCCCCTCTTCCCCATTGTCTTTCTTTTGATGCCTTTATCATTTGAAAAAAAAAAAAAAAACCTAGGCTTTGGCCTACTGGCTATATATATATATGTACACATATACTGAGTGTGCCACCATACACAAACCACACAAACCCCTGCATCAATTTAAATGAAAATAAACAAAAATGAAAAAAAAATCCCAGCAAATGCCTTTTAGGCATTATGAAGAATTCTATAGTAGGCTCCTTGCCTAAAGTCTTTGAGGATGACCCTGATTTATGGTTTTAGGTTATGGGAATATAAGCTAGTATTTATCTTGGTGACAGCTTTAAAATATACCTGCACTTTAAATGATAGAAACTTGGTGTGTGTGTGTGTGTGTGTGTATGTGCACAGAGAGTGGTTTCATGGCCTGTTATTTTTTATCTTGGTAAATTCTAGTTACAAAATTCTTAACTCTTTCCTGTGGCTATAGATAATCATTTTCACTAATTGTCACTATCTGTTGATGGCACACAATAAATTGAGCCTCTGCAAACGCATGGTCGGTCATCTGATTGTGAGTTGGGACTTAAATAATATCTTTGACACTTAATGGGATTCTAGGAAGAATTATTCTGGAGTCATTCTGATTATCCAGTCATTCATTCAACAAATGTTCATTGACCATCAATGTGAACAGCAGTGTGCAGGAAACCTGGTATGTAAAAATGAAGACAATTTAGTTTCTATTTGAAAGAATTTAATCTGATTGTAGCTGTGTGCAGTCCTATAAAGGAAGACATAATACTTTCAAGACTTTAGCCCCATCAGTTGTCTTGGACTGGAGTTTGTTTCTGCAAAGTAAGTGAGCATGACAAGTAAAAAACTACACAGCAGACATCAGCCAGCCATAGCTACCTCGACACTGCTCTGAGCTTCCATCGTGCCTTCTGAATGGAATGCGTAATATATATATTGCCACAAATTTATTTTGAGGTTTTAATAACATTTAAATTTTACTTAGCCCACTGCATGTCACGTTGAAAACAATTCATAATTAATAGCTATTGTTATCACTATTATATAGAAAAATGAGCAAGTTACCTTTCGGTCCTGAGTACTTATATATTTTTTAGTTTTCTTGAATGTAGTCTCAGGTCTGATAGTTCAAGCAGTACCCAGAAGCAGACCTAACTGGCCTTTGATCTTTAGGTCATGAATCATAAGGAGGGAAAAAGAAGTCTCCATGCCTGGTAGAGGACACCCAGGAACATAGACAAGATGAACGGAGCAAGGAGATTACAATAGGTACTAAGATGGAGAAAAAGGACCCTGGGAAATGAAATGTTGGCCAGGGAATTTGATTTACAAGTGTGAGAGCAGGATTCTGGAAACATTCCCCAAAGGCCTAGAACATGGACAGTAGAGCAGAAGCTATTAAAGGCGCCAGCTTAGCCCAGGAAAACAAGAATAATGTGGTAAAGTTGTTGCTTGCTACATATCCTTTTCAGTCACCTATAGTTATGAACTATGGCTTGGAAGGCTTGTGGCAACTTGTCCAAGGTCATATAGCTTGTAGGTTGAAGAGCAATGTAGGTTTGGGTTACTTATCTTGAAGAGAATCGACATGTGCATTTTCTATAATAGGTATTATTTTATTTCTTCTATGTTAAAATGTGTCACTACTACATATGATGTATTCTTAAAATTTAATGCCTATGAACACATAATCTTCCCTTGAAAAAGTAGCTGGAAATAGCTATACATTAATATTTGCTCATTGTATTCCAGAGCCTAGCATATATGGATTTCCCAGTAAGTACGTGTTGAATGAGAATTAAATAAATGAAGAATATATTTTTACAACTAAGACTTGGGAGAACCAAGCAACAAAATACGTATATCGAACCACTGAGTTTTCCACATCCTCTTATTGGACTTTAGGTAAATGTCAAAAACCAAACATTGCACACTAAACAACAACAACAAAAAAAAGCAGAAAGATATGTTTATTGCAAAGCATTTCTACCTGCAAACTGGGAAACTCAAGGTTATGAAAGCAGTGAGTTCCTGATTGCTCACAGGCTCTGGGACTTTCGTGGGGTTGGCTTTTTAATGGATGACTGATTGCCTAGTGGTCTTCTTTCATACTTGGGCCAGGGTAGCTGAGTCAGGGGAGCAAGGCAGCATACGTGCTGTGAATAGACTTGATGTTTGGGGGTTGTCCGGTGTCCTCCATTGATTTCTGAGAAGAGCTGTAAAATCTTGTAAGTTTATGTTAGGTTGCCTTTATGAGTTGACATCGATGGTTTCTATTTTGTCTGTGACATAAGTGACTCCACTTTAATTTGGTTCTACATAGGCTTTTAGTGATAGTCTTCTCCATTCTAAGTCAACTTGTGGTATAGCACTGCTGTGCATACATCTTAGTGAGCAATGAAGTGGACTGGATGGACTTGGCAGTTTAGCTATTCTGTCAGTATAAATGCTGAGATGTGATATTCCTGAGTAAACATTCTCATTTATTTCACTGTTTTGAAGCTCAGATTATTGTGCCTTAGTTATGTCTGTGTGGAGAATGCAGGTCACTCTTCATGAACCTGATGAAACCTAATGAACAGACTCCAAAAATCAGTTTTCTTTAAGCTTAAAGCAAGAATCTCACAAGGAGAAATTATTATCATTCCTTTGAACTCCATATTTCTTAGGTTCATATTGTCTTCTTAAGCCACTGAATTTTAAAATCTTTTTGCTAGCTCAAAACTAGTCCCCCCCAGTTCCACTGAGAGACCCTGATTCTCAGACTAGAATTCCTATTTTCTTTCCAAAGACCTGACCTTCAGGAAATTTGATTCCTTTCTCTTACATGTTGTACATTTCTATACTGGATTCATTTAAATCAGGATAAAGCTAAATCATTTGAATTTAACTAGAAAAACAGTTTTAGGACTTAAAAGATTAACTTCCATGTATGCGGAAAATGTACTTTTGTGGAATACCTTATGTATTAATAAGATGCAAACCACTATTTATTCTTAACTTTTCATTAAATCCTTGTGTTTACCTTAAGCTACCTTTGGGGCTATATATTGGAATATTTCCAAGTGCAAGTTAAATGCAGCACATTATTATATATTTATTTATTGAGATTGTTTTAAGCCAATCCTATCAAAATAATGACAGCAATGTAAGCATCTGCAAAGTATGTGGCACAGCTTAGATATTACTACAAAAAAGGCATGCAGCTGCCTTTTCCGCTTTGCATTCTTAAAACACTGTTAATTCTAATTTCTCTATTACGCATTTTTGATTCACTGAATGTGAAAACTCTTACTGAAGCACATTCAATTAGCTGTGATTTAGTCTATTGATATAATGAGGTTGGGTAAAGAAGAGAAAATAGGAAGAAAATAATTACTGAAATACAGAATTTTGGCGAGATTGATAATGACTGACGTATACCAGAAAGTGAATGATGAAATTCTACTGGAATTTAGTTCCCCCCTAGTGTTAAGCAAAGGATGGCATCTAGTTCTAAATTAAAACACCAGTTGCAGTGCATATTCATTGTGGATTATTCAGTAAGGTTGATGGTTTCACAGTCTAAGGATCTGAGGCTCTTTGCTTTGAATCTGAATTGAAACAAAATACAAGAATGATGTGCAGATACAGTAAATCCAGGTGCCCTTCCAGTGGGGGACACTGTTAACTGATTAAATATGCTCTCGTGACTGTCCAGCTGTGAGCCAGAGGCATGAGGGATAGTTTAATTTACTTTAAGAAGATAAACTGTAGAATGAATTTGATCATGAAGATGCAGAAAGCTGTAATCGATCTTAAGGTAAGGGGAACAAGAAATAATTTCTCATTTTTTAATGTGGGTAATTATTTAAGCACTCTGAGTTATCTAATTCATAATTCTCCTTTAATTTTTCCCTGTGGAACCTAAGTTATTAACTATTATAGTATTCAAGAAAGTATAGTTTGGAATACAAAACATTATAAGAATTAAGTAATACTTAAAGGAGAAAGAAAAAAATTAATGATTTTTTTAGGCAAATAATAGGCAAGAATGAATCAAAGGCACACATTTGTTTTACTGACACATTTCAGTGGATTAACTTTTGGGCCATTTTTATTTGTCTACCTTAATTAATAATAGCCCAGCTGGGGCTTAAGTAGTTTTAGAATAATGATAGTGATTCAGTACTTGCTCTTTAAGGTAGTAAGCTTTTTCAGAACCATTTTTTACTATTTTAAATATGTAATATCAAATATATCCCTGCTTTAAGAAAATGCAAATACTACATCAATTAATGGCCATATATAGGCTGAGTTAATAGAACATATATTGTAGAAAGGAAAAACATATTTTTAGTGTATTGAATATATTGTATTGTAAAAATACCTGGTACTTTAACATGACATTTTTCTAACATAGTATGTTAGAAAACATGTAACAGAGAGGTGTTTTCTATGTACTGGGCAGTAGGTTTGGTGCCTACTGAAATTTAGCCACAACCTATCTATGTCTCTCTCTCTGTGTCTCTGTGTCTGTCTCTTGGTCTCTGTCTCTCTCTCTCTTTGCATGTGTATAAAATACCTTCATAAATATTTCTGAGTAGAGTTAAGAAATTAAAGGATGATAGAAGAAAAATTATTTGCCATCAAGTAAATGATCTCTCATATTTTAGATCTTAACCTGTTTTTTTCTGCTTTCTAACTCCCTAAAATTTATACCAAGACCTGACATGAATCTCCTTATCAGATAATCTTGTGATTGCATATTGGTAATTTCCTTCTAGGATTTTGTGTAGAAATTGGGCTATCATGATGAACCACCGCACACAGTATTTCTTGCACCATGATTGGGCCCCAGTTCCATTGTTAAATTTTCTTTGGGGATATACTGCTAGAGAAACTAGGGAATATCAATGATTCTGTTAGGCAGTTTTTCCTGATTAGAAATGAAAACTACAGCAGTTTCGATGAAAATAGTTTTAGGTCTGGCATGGTGTGGCTTGTCATCCATTTGATTTTATGAATTACCAGTTACATAGCTTTACTATGTTCCTTTCTAGATGTTAGTTATAAAGCCAACAGGGCAGTCATGGACAGCAGTCAGTGGTTTTATACATGGCTCTTCATTTTGTTTCTGAAATAATAAAGATGGGGATTTTCTTAGTCTTATTTTATTTTTAGTAAATGTAAGGGTAATATTGAGTTATATAAACTATGAGTTCAATAAGGAAAAAAATATTCCTCTTTGTCCAAGAAGGGAGTGGAGGGGAAGTTCAAGAAAAACACTGCTCCATGCGAGTTACTGTCGCCGCTCTGGTTCATTTCCTGTCAGCATTTGTCCTTGAATCAGGAGTCGTAAGCTTTTTAGTTTGCAGAAATGGACTTGTCCGTGGGCAGTCTCTTCTCTTTAAATGTGCAGATGTAGAAGAAATCAGCCCTCCTTTATTTTTCATTATCTCCTGTCCAGAGAGGTTACAGATGTGCATGTCCAAATGTTTCAGAACTGAGCATTCGACAATGGCAACCCTCTATTAAAGTCTGATATGACTTCCTTCTTTGCAGATTTGGCTTCTGTAATTGAGACAAAATGACACATGCCTGTACTAATTTCTGTATTAATTTGGTATTGCTTCTGTCCATTGTTGGCTTTATTAAAGGCCCTTCCCCTTGGCAGCTTGCACTTTAGTTTCTGAGGGAAGCCAGTGCTCATTTCTACTCACAGGGTGTGCTCGGCAGCTGCCGGACCAGATGCTCCACGGCTGGATACTTTGTCTGATTTGAGTCTAGGGACATGGTCAGGCTGCTTTCGAAATATTTAATTCATCCAGATGCCATGATCTTCAACTTGCTGTCAGTTGTGATGAATTTGTTTCATACTTAATATTTGCAGATACGACAATATACAAATAGTTCTTTTGATCCATATATCAAAAAATTATATGCTGTTCTCTTTTCTGTTGTATCTTTTATTTTCTCCTTTCATATTATAATACATAACTTATCTTCCTAATTAATTTTGTTAAAGTTTTTAAATATATTAAAATGAGATCTACATTACTATGTAAACTATATGTGCACTAATAACTGTTAAACATTTTAGATGAACATAAATTACACTGTATTTCAAAAGTTTTACTGTTATGTGTTCTATTCATTACATTCCAGACTCTTTTTAATTGCCCTGTGATTCAGAGTTACTTGGGAATTAATTTTGTTTATGGTTTTATTATTAATTTCTAACCGATTAGATTAAGGTAAATAATATGTCCTATAAAATTATAGTTTTTAGAATTTTCCAAAGATTTCCTTTGCAGCAAATTTATGTCAAAAGATTATCTGTGGGTGTATGTGTGCTCTGTGAGAAATGTAATTATTTATCTTAAGTCTATTATTTGTTTTAACTCCTGTATGTCCTTACATTTTTTGGCTTCCACAGTTTTTCCTGTTCTGAAAGAAGATTCCTCACATAATGTTATTTCTAGAGCCCTATCCTGTTTTCCTAATGTATGTTTACTGGGCCATTTGATTGTGTGGTGAGTTCAGCTTTACGGTGTAGACTTTATTTCCGCGATGCTGGCATTTTCCTGCAGTACACATCTTTCATCTTCATTGCTTTTAATTTTGGATAGCTTTATGAATTTGTCTCTTTTTATATTTTTAGTCAGGTGTAGATTTGCTTATTCTTTATAAATTCTTATTTTGTTTTTAGAAGATTTCTCAAAAAAAACCCCAAATGCATATTGCTGGGGTTTCATTCCCTTTGATTCAATTAAAGCATTTCTAACTTTAAAAAAAATTACTAACATTAATAGGATAATTTATGTTTTCTTTTAGTAAAAATATATATGTTTTATTTTTCTTATACTTTATTTGATGTTCATTGTTTATCTTATTTTTCCCCATGTACTGATTTGACATTTTCATCCAAACTTATGACCTGCACATTTTTTTATTCTCTTAAACATTTTTGAGATCTTCAGATAAAAAGTATATTGTGGGATTAATAATGACAAAAATACTATTTTACATATGCCTGCTTCAAAGTATCATCACATATTATTTCATTTACCTTATTTATTTGACCTGCACAAAACAAGTACTATTAGAGGACTGGATTAGATAAAATTTCTGTCCAGTGCCAAGGTGATATGAATTCTTTGAGAGATGGATATTTCTCATGCCTGAGCTCTATCTTCTGAGGCAGTATTCATGCTTATTTTATTGTTGGGCAATTCTAATTATTACAATATTTGTTCTTATATAAAAGTCCAGAGCTCCATGGAAATGATTGTCTAGGACTGTTCTGGAAATATTGCTCCTTAATCCAACCTCATATCCAAAGCATACTTTCTGAAGATGAAGGCATTTAATTTTTAAACTTCTTGGCTTAGACATGTTACAACCATTGTGATCTCAAATTGAATTCTGACATAAAACAATTAAAAACACAAAGGCATGCTTTGCTATGCACTTTTCTCAATAGTATACTCTTTTTTTCTATTTATTTTTCCATTTTTCCTAGTATTTTAAAATCAATGTTCACATCAGTATTACAAGCTTCATGACCATGGAAAGAAATCTCAATACTTGATTGAGCCACAGGTTTCATAAGACCAAATACAAACAAGAAAAATAATGGATAATCTTTAAAATCTCCTAGAATGTTTGTAACATTAATGCTAAATATTAATCAACCATTTGAGAAAGAACTTTTTAAAAGAACTAATCTAATTTAAAAAGTAATAATAAATATTTTTATATTTCTTTTAAAATTAAAAATGAGATCAAATATGTAATTTATGGCACAGCTCTAGTAAGCACACATACAAAAGTCATCAATGATAGAGGTGAAGGTATTTTGTATATTCTTGGACCCTGAACTATCTTGAAACATATCTATGAGATATGTAATCAACTGTGAACATTAAAATAGCTGTGAAATATAACAGAATTACAAAAAATTTGGAAGAATGTATTTCTTTAACAATGTAAGCATATTTATCTTTATCTATGAGCAACTCAATTTTTTTTTGTTCTGAAATAAATTAACTTAAGCTTATTGAGTCTGATCAGCCCTTATTTTCAAGGGACTTGTAGTTGAATTTCATTTTTAATTAGAATCGAATATTGTGGATTTCTTAGCTCTGGTAAGCAAGATCCAGCAATAAAGTATGTACTTAATTTGTATTAAGTTTCTAAAATTTAGTGCAGAGAGTGAGCAATATGTCTGTTTAATATTTAAACATCTCACAATGTTCTGATGTAGAAATTTCCATTTATAAAACTGCCATTCTATAACAAATTACTTTCCCTTTCAAATAAACCTGTTATCACAACATGAGAAAAACGCATTCAATTAAACAAGAAAACAAAGTAATTATTTACTCACCTTTGATGTGCACAATAGCTCATAAAAGTTTTAGGAATGCCTAGGACAGGTAGATATGTTTACTTAAAATCATTTTTTATTAAACATCCTTTCTTTAATAAAGTATGAGTGTAGTTATGTGGGATAAACATTTGTAGACAGGAAACCATTCTCTCATGAGTGAAAGGAGACTTATTTTCCATTGTGATGAACCCACGTTGAAGGAAACCATGAAACATCAGATCAGTTATGCTCATGTTTGCTCCCTTTCAGGTTTTCATACTTGTTCCTATCGTGTGTTTGCTCTTTGGTACGCTATTGCTGTTCATCACGTTGAAGCTAGTTGAGACTGTACACCCAATCTATATTTTCTCTTCATTTCTGCTCATTCAAGCATTAAACTGGATGTGTTCTCTGCCCAGCATCTTGTCTTAATACAGTGGTGGAAAGGAGAGAAAGGAATGAGGGAAGTTTGCAGTGGATGGCTCAGCCACCTGGGATACAGTTCACTGAACAAATACTTTGAACTATATTCCTAGACATCTGTAATGAAAAATGTAGCAGTTGATTTAACAATTAATATAGTGTTCAAAAAAAGTCAGAACGGACCTTTGCTACCTTATCTATTTAAAAAGTATCTAAAAGATACTGAATAAAAATGTACATGTAGATATATATTCTTTTTCTTCAACAAAAGGGAATACTGACTCTCAAGAAAATCAAAAGCCTTTCTGAACCAAGGAAATGGAAACTCTGACTGTGACATCTGACGTGTTTGTACTGTAAAAAGACTGTGCCAAATTCTACCAGGCAGAAATTCAAAGATGACCTGTAAACCACATGGGAACAAGATACATTCATTGTACTGTTGTTTGGCAACTATAAATCTTCCTAATTAGTGACATTAGAAAGGATAATATGGAAGTCATTTTTATTCTGATTGAATTCTCTGCCAGATGTTTGCATTAGTTCCCTAGAAAAGGAGCCTGAAAATGATTTATGTCCATGTTGGTATGTGTAATCCTTAAGCATGCTCGGAAGTGGGAACATCCCGTAGGTATTCATGTCTGGTTACTTATCCTATGCCTGGCTTAAACCTCAGCTTTTATATCAATGAACAAATTAATTGCAGGAGGGGTTGAGAAATGATGTGTCAGTGAAGTAGATTGATCTATTTAATGAAGAAAAATTCTGTAATAAGATAACAACAATATTGTTTCCTTGATTGGTAAGAAACATAATAATCGTTCTAATTTTAAAAGATGTGAAGCTAATATTTATATAATAGAATTATAAAAATATTAAAAACCCTAATATAGTTTCAGAAAAAAATTATCACTTGGTGGATTTTAGGATTTTTAAAAAATTTGTGATTCCTCCAATCCAACAGAAGCAAATGGAGCCTAGTAATATGTGAGCAGCAATGGAAGAGTACTTTAGGTTATATGAGTAATTACCTTTGGAAGTAATTCCATGAAATTTCATCATTTTTATGTCAATAAATGTTTTTTCAGGATAACTAGGTTGTTTTCTTTTTATTTTCTGATACCGCTCTCTACTCCAGATAAATTTTTAAAAATTTACATTCCCTCAATTATTACCTTTTTCTCTTCCTTCTCATCATCACAATAGAAAAGCAAGACAAAACACCTCACACATTATGTAGCATTTTTTCTACTCAAAACCCTTCAGACATATTACCTCTTCTGAATCTGCTGCTAGGCACTTTGGGTGACAAGCAGGGCAAATGTCATCTCTTTTTATGGATGACAAAATTGAACTGTATAGCTTTTCAGTGGCATGGCCAGCATCCCTTGGCTAATGGCTGATCCCATTCAACACCTCTTACTCTTAGTCTGTGTTGGTTGCAAGCCAAGCTACATAAAAATAATTAGATCAATTTAGATGTATTTCTAACAGCTTTAAACATCATATAACACTTGCAGGTGGTACAAACTTTGAAGTTTTCTAAGGTGAAATTTAAAGGTTATCTGACATATGCTTTCTTATATTAATATCCATTTAATTTTCTCTCATATATTCCCTTCAGAAGCCCCACCTTGGAGAAGAGTTATAAATAAAAATTTCAGTTAAAATACAAAAATCCCAAAACTTGACTTTATTTTTAGTGTTTATATGATGATTCATAATGACATAAAAATTAGAAAACATTGAGCATCAAACATACATTTAGTCACCAAGGATTTTTTTTCTATTTATGTACAAGAAAATTGGGAGCTCTGTTTAGTATTTGTGATACAAAAGCAATTTTGTAGGCAATAGAAATATTAAATAATAATTCTTATGAACACATATAAAATCAGAAATGGCAATAAACTTAAATGATAACGAATTTTGGAGACACCTTTAGAGATATTTTGTTCTATATTTTATTATCCATGGGTTTCTCCCCATTCGTTATAGCTTTAGTTAAATATGTTTTTAGTTAAAAATACTGGTAACGCATATTTAAACTTTTTAAATGTGAATTTTCTAAGACTAAATGATGTGAAGAACTCTATGCTTTTTCTTTCATCTTGTTTATTCAACTAGAAAATTACATAATCCTGGAGATGCATGCATGTGGTTATGTGAAGCTACATTCCCTCCCTCCATGCCTACCTCTTCCTTTCTCATATACTCATATATAAGCACAAAAATAATAAGTTTTAAATCAGAAGCTTATGTCTTTTTTACTTAATTTCTAAATAATGATGGTTCTCATATTATTTTCTGTTCTTTATGAACACTATTTGCTTGGTTTTAAAACAACATATTATCTACAAATGGAACGAGAAATGCAAGCACTTGGTAATAGTATCTATATATTTACTAATAAAAATCATATACTCCCCTAAATATTGCCTGTATGTAATTACATTATGTTAGAGAAGTCATTAAAGATAAATACCTGTTAATATTTTCAATGCAAGAGCTACCTTGGCAGAGGTAATGAACTCAGACCACTATGTTTTTTATCCCTATTTCCCTGAAAATAAAAGAATTTAGGTTACTCCTTTCTGGTCCCCGCTCTATCATTGTGTTCTCAACCTAGAGCCTAGGACAATGGATCCGTATTACATAGATGGAGCCTCCATGGGTAGGAAAGATAGGAGCAGAGAAATAAAGTTTTCTCCATGTTTTGAAGCTACAGTGGGAAAAATAGCACCATATTTTTAAAGATTTCTTTTTTTTACTGTTGTTCAAGTACAGTTGTCTCCATTTTCCCCTCACCACCCCCACTCCGACCCACCCCTCCCTGAGATTAGGCTTCTTCCATGCATAAAACATTACAAGGGTTGTCGAATCATATGAACTTACAAAAAGAAATCTGAAAACTCACACTAATTTTATATTATTTAGAAACAGTATGATTTAATGGGAAAAACACAAAAAAATAAAGTATGAGGACATATTTATCTAGTCTAAAATCTGCTATTGCTTAACTATGTGATCTCTTTCTACTTGTCCTTACGTCATAATTGCTTCGTTTGTGAAAGCAGAATAATTTCACAGGCCACAATGAGAAATTAGTTTAAAGTAGAATAAAATATACATCTATATTGAGGATACCTTATAAAATAAGAGATTTTCTTTCCTCCCCTCAATTCTCCCTCCCTTTCTTCATCCCTCAGCCCTTCCTTCCCTCTCTCCTTTGTGAATTGTAATAATAAAAGTTGAGGGTACTTTTTAGAATTATGGCAATAGGATTAACTTTTTTAAATAAGTTTGGTCTTTATAAAAGAAGAAGGTCATTATTTCCTAATAATCTCACTAGAATTATTTAAATAACTTTGGATACATCAAGTAAAGCAATTTGAAATTCGAGTAAAGAAGCTCAGTGAAATCGGAAAGAACGCTGTGATTATGCTTTATATCTACTCAGTCTGATTACAGTGCATATTCCTCACAAAAGTCGTCTTTTTTTCACTGACAAAGAAAGATGAGTTTATTTATGAAACATAACAAATCAAACTGGAATCTATAGACCTCTTTAATGGCACCCTAACAAAGCAATGCATAATTAAAGGATCAAACAACAAAACTATTAATAGGGAAAACAAGTCCAAAAAGAAAGAATAACAAAATTTGAGCTCTCAGGCCAACATATCTGCTTAAAAAATGATCACATATTCTGTCTGATATTTTCATTTTTCATGTAAAACATAGCTATTTAAATAAATGAGAAGTGCTATGAAATGTTAAATTCATATTTTTAAAGTTTGTTTTTATTTTTCTCTTACTATATCCATGAATCTTTAATCTAAAATGTACACAGTCTGTTGTTTTAATACATATTAACTCCCATCACAGTACTTAGTAAAAATCCATGTCTTTTTGGCAATCTAAATAAACAAGCATACAATTCACACAGTATTGATTTCACTATCTTCTCAGGAGGCAGATCACAGCGAAAAACATCTGATGTTTTTTATCAATTCACCCTGTCACCGGTTTCTTTTTCTTCATAAACAATGGCTGCATAATTGAGAGAAAAGGTGTGCTTTAGTGGAAAGATTGCCAGACTTGAATTCCGAAAGCTCTAGTTCGATCCCTGGCATTATCACTTATTAGCTTTGACCCTGGATCAAGCTCTTATCCTTCCTGAATCATGACTTCAGCAACTATATGATGGGAATTGAAATGATGCATCAAATGCTCTGAATAAAAATCAACAAATGACTTCTGAGACAGTATCTCTCTCATAGTAGAGATGTACAATTAATACTTGATGATTTGACTTAAAGATGACTCAGAAGATCTACACTCTAATCCAAATTATTTTTCTGACTCTTCACACAAAGTTTGGCAGATGTATACTTTATGTGGAAGTATTAGTTTCCTAGGGCTGCCATAACAGAATACTGTACCCTGGGTGCCTTAAATAGAAATTCATTTTTTCACAGTTCTGGAGCCTGAAAATTTAAGATGTCCCTAGGTTTTATTCCTTTTGAGGCCTTTATTTTTTTCTCTTGTTGACTGCTACCTTCTTGCTGTGTCCTCACATGCTTCTTTTTCTGTGCACACATATTTTGAATATCTCTCCCTCTTCTTATAAGGACATCACTCATACTGGATTAAAATCCACCCATATGACCTCATTTAAGCTTAGTTACATTTTTAAAGGCCCTATTCACATTCTGACATGTGTTGAGTGTTAGGACTTAAACTTGTATACCTTAGAGGGACAAAATTCAGCCCATAACAACAGACCTTAATTTTATCTGTAAAACTAAGGTCTTCTTACGTTATATTTTATCTCTCTCTCTCTTTTCACATGAAGATTCAAGACGGATTTCTAGCTTTGGGGACCAGAGAAATGATTCTGGTGCTGGACTAATGTTTTGGAAAGCTAAATGACAGAAGAAAACACAAGCTTTCTTCTTTGATTCTTGATTGCAAAGGGTAGATCATGGATCCCTTGCATTGTTAACCAGTGAAAATAAATTTAAAAAAAGCAAGCAGGCAGGGCTGACATTCAATGGGTTCAAATGGGTGAACTGAAAACTTTAAGAGCATTGGCGAATGGATTAATTCTCACTGTGGAATTTAACTGATATTTCCTTGCTGGATTCTGTGAAGAAGTGGATTATCTAAATGACAATAATAACATCCTATTTCTGGAATAGAAAAGATGTTTTCATTGGAAAGTAAGAATAGAAATCAATGAGACAATTTAAGTTGCAGGAAATGGAGCAGGGCCCTTTCTCTTTTTCTCTCTCTGGCTATGATTTTATTTTTAAGGATTTTTCCCCCTGAATATCCAAATACCATGCAGCCATACCATGCTGTCTTCCCAAGGCATTGGGAATGTAAACCTATGTTGGACCATTTTCAGGTACCAGAGTACTACCACTGTGTAATTTCCAGGGAGCTTTGTAAAATCTGTCCGATTGCTTATCCTGTCCATGGATCCTAGCAATCGTTTATTTCAGAAGTGCTTTGGCAAATGATAGCACCTAGCTTTATATACTATACACAAGGAAAGATGTATTAATATGCTTCACAGTAAGAAATATGGAATTAGCCACCTTGAAGTTGGCAAAGATATTATATCCAAGACTCTATTAATAAAATGAATTCACATGTTCAAATCCCAGTGGGCTAGTCTCCACCACACTTTACTCTTATATAAAACATAAAACAAAATAAAATAGAAATAAGTGTTTTAATTATATATATATATATATATATATATATTACAGAAGTATAAGGAGGCAACATAACACATTTCGTGGTATGTTATTTTTTTCATTTCAGAGACAAGATGGGTTAAGACTTATATTCACATTCTAACAAATATATATATATGATGCCACATGAAAATGTATAGCATAAGGTTTTCCATCAGTGGATATGAATTATAGAGCAAAATCACATTCTTATAATACACATACTCATATACTCATTCATTCATTCATTCATTCATGCATTTACTCAATAATGGAATAAGTTTTGGGTGCTGGCACTATCTGAGGTATTGGGGATATAAAATGAAGCTAAAAAGTTTCTGTCTTCAAACAGGTCACAATCTAGTGCTACCAAAGTTACCCACCAAATCCTTTTTAATTCTTGGGGACAAAAAATAAAATCTCACTTTGGGGACTGGTGCCACCATAAATGCTTCACACGATGACTTGTTTTTTGGTACAGCCAAGAAATAACTCGAGGGAATCTGACTAACTGTGTAGAAAGAGAAGAGTGTCAGAGGATGAGTAGGACCATGTCTGTTACCAGTCTAGCAGCTACCCCAGCCACCGCGGGCACATCGAGATTTTATCACTCTTGAAACCTTGAGCAAGGATTATGTTGGCTCTTAGTGGTTCTCTGAGGTAAATAAAGGGTGAGAGGCCTTGTGTAGGAGGCTGGTTTAATGATTCCTATTTTTATGGAAACAATGTGATTTGTTTCTTCTTTTGAGGAAGAGGAATCTTTGGCTTCATGGTATAAGTAATCATCATGACGGATGTTTTGAATGAACTTGCTCAGTAGCTATACACAATATTTACCTTTTCTCGTGGAAATAAAATACTAGTTGAAGTACTTATTCAAGTAGAAATATTCTCAATTAAGCAAAATGTCGATGGCTGCATTAAAATACTATTCATTTAAACCTGTGTGATTTATTGCAATTGCCATAGATACGCAACAGGTTTTAGGGTATAAGCAGTGTAAAATAGTTTTGAAAGGTGAAATTAGCATTTCAATATACTCCATAAGAAGGGGATAATTTAAATACTCAGAAGAGTTTTAATATATAGAATCTAAGTATTTAAATTGTCCTCAACTTTGTTCCTAACAAAAGGATAATGTAAAATTAAAATATTTATACTCGTAAGAAACCATATCATAAAACTATGTGAAAGATTTTTCTTAATCATAGAAATTATGTAATTTTTGAAAAGTATATATCTGAGCACTATTTTAAAAGCAAATCTCACTCATGGACATGGGCAGCATGTGGTAATTGTTGCGGGGAGGGGGACATAAGGGGGCTAAAAGGTAATGGAAAAATATAATAAAGATTAAATTTTAAAAAAGCAAATTTCATATCTGACAGCATATTTAAAAGTGCAATGAGCCCGGCTGGTGTAGCTCAGTGGATTGAGCGCGGGCTGGGAACCAGAGGGTCCCGGTTCGATTCCCAGTCGGGGCACATGCCTGGGTTGCGGGCTAGGTCCCCAGTGGGGGCCATGTGAGAGGCAACCATACATTGCTCTTTCTCCCTCTCTTCCCCTCTCTCTAAAAATAAATAAATAAAATCTTTAAAAAAAAAAGTGCAATGAATGTGTTCATAAACATTTTTTATTTATTTTATTTTTTCAGCCCATACGCTTTTATTTTTAAAGATTTTATTTATTTATTTTTAGAATGAGGAAAAGGGAGGGAGAAAGAGAGGGAGAGAAACATCAACCTGTGGTTGCTTCTCATATGCCCCCACTGGGAACCTGGCCCACAACTCAGACATGTGCCCTGACTAGGAATCGAACCAGCAACCCTTTGGTTCACAGCCCACGCTCAATCCACCTAGCTACATCTGCCAGGACTATAAACATTTTTTAAATCATATCATTAGATTGAAATTTTTTCCCCTTTAAAACAGAAAGGGTCTCTAAGGATAATGCTGTTCGATTCTTGCATATAATGGATAGTAAAACCAAGGCCTGGGAAGATCATATGAGTTGTCACATCACTGTTTATGTATCAGGATGGGTGGCAAACCCAGGACCATCTCCCAGTCTAGTGCTTTGTCACTTGTCTAAGGAAAGGGAGGAAAACTTCAGCTCATCAAAGCGAAAGGAGCACAGCTGGATATGGAATCTAATGCTTGGTATTCCCTCTCTTGTCCACTCTGATCTCTGTTTTCTCTGAATTCCTTTCTCATCTGCTAGTTTGCAGATATCAGGGAATTGATTCTGAATAGAGAACCCCCTTGCTCATATGATGCTTTGTGTGAATTAGGAAACAGAGCCCCATCAGTGGAGTACAATCTTGCGTGTCAGTGGGCCACACGAGTCAATGGCCATGGCCTCCCTCTCCATGACCTTACCACCCTCCGGCCTAGCACCACCTGCCTGACTCATTTTTTGTGTCCCCATTCTAATTTCTGACTTGCCCTACTGATGTCAAATGTTGTCTTAGTTTACAAGGTGATAAGCATGACCAAGAACCTCAAACCTCTCATGTATATAGTATATTTGAGTGGGAGAAGCAAAAGATAGTTGAAATTTGATGTCAGGAAATCTGGCCTTACATGTGCCCTCCTTTTTATGAATTAGACATCCCCCCCATATCATTACCATCCCGAGAACCAGGCTCTGAGAGGTGATCAGCAGAGCTAACAACTTTCACGTATGCACCCCTGGACAGCCCAATTGACTGCTAGCTTCATCCTTTGTTCATTGGCTTGACTTTGAATGCATTTTTAAAAATAGAACCCCACCAGAATACTGGATCATTTGAACATTTTAGGAAAGCTCCACATCACCATGTTCAAAATGCAATGCTGACAACGCAGAGGGACAGTTTTTATTTGATTTAATATAAACAGTTTCTTCCTTTGCCAACTACATTGGAAACCCAGCAGTAAAATATTTCTGGAATAGAGTCACAGAATTAAGCTACTTATTTAAGAGATCTCCAGTGGCCAGTAGGGATGGCACCAGGAGCCAGGTTTGGCAGCACTGAAGTGGTGTCGACCTCGAGCACAACCACTGCAGGCAGTGGATGGAGAGAGGAAATAGAATCACATATTATGCTGTCTCTTCAGGGCTGCAGGAAGGTGATCAACTCTGCCTAAAGCTAGTATACTACTAAACTCCATTGCTTCATTATAGGCTATCAGGTTAAAAAAACCATGATGTATATTGATAATAAAAGGGATCAAAATATAGTACCAGATAAAACCAGAAGAGACAAAACATGCAACTCCAGCATTTTATTTCAAACTAAATTAAGTCTAAATCACTGGGTTCCATAAAAATTAAACAGTCAACATAGTTAGCATACTGACTTTTTTTAGAAGAGATTTTGAAGATACTTTAACTATCTCACTAAAACAGGGTCAGCAAATTTATTTAAATTAAAGAGGTGGATCACCACATCCCTGCCTTGTGTTCACGGCAGACATTGCTCAAAGAACCATTCTCCACTTTTGCCTGACGCTGAACCTGACCTCACATCTTTCTCCTGGCAGCCACTCACTGCCTTTTAATTGGGCTTAATACTCAGTGAGAACTGTTGATCATTTGCCCGGTCAACTAACCTCCCTGAGAGCAGTGACGAGGCCATACTTAACTTCATGTCCTAAAGCCAGCATATCGCCTGCACAAAGTACCACTCAATATAGACTTGGAAGTAAAAAAAGTAGTCCAAAAATCATAAAAAATAGTTTTTGACAAGCAGATAGTTCTCAAAACAAAATATTCCAGTGGCTAAAATCACAAGCAAAAATAAATTTAAATTGCAATTTTAAAAAATTTGGACAAATGACTTTAGCTTGATTGGCAAATGTTTTTTCAAAACTAATATTCAGTGTTGGTGATCTGAGGGGGAACAAGTGCTTCCATATATGGCTGGTAAAAATATGACATTATAGATTTTCTGGGGGAAATTTATCAAAAATCATAAAAATGGAAATATTTTGAGTAGAAATTTTACCTATGGAAATTTATTTCATGAAAATAGACATCTGCCTGGCTGGTGTAGCTCAGTGGATTGAGCGCAGGCTGGGAACCAAAAAGTCCAGGTTCGATTCCCAGTCGGGGCACATGCCTGGGTTGCAGGCCAGGTCCCCAGTGGGGGCCATGTCAGAGGCAACCATACATTGCTCTTTCTCTCTCCCTTCTCCTCTCTCTAAAAATAAATAAATAAAATCTTAAAAAAAAATAAAGAAAATAGACATTTGTGCAATGATTTAGCTATAAGGAAGTTTGCTGCAGTACAATATTAAAAAATAAAATAATTTGTCTTACCAATAGTCAAGGATTGGTTAAATAATATTCAATGGACTCTCTTTGTAATATTATATATATATATGTATATATATATATATCTACTATAAAGCTATTAAAGTTATATAAAAGTATGCATATCAACATGGACAAATGGTTAGTATGTAATATTAAATGTAAAAAAAAAATTGCAAGATCTTACTTATGATGTATGCTTTTCCTTCACAAGTGTTTAAGTGTGTATGAGCATAACATGCAGAGGGTCTAGAAACTCTAACATGCTAACATTTTTCCCCTGTTTCTTTTTCCTCTCCAATTATCATCAATTACTTCAGTAATTTTAAAAAAGTAAAATTTTCTTATTTTTTCTTAATACATTCTCCTATAGAGCAGAACATTCAAAATCCACCTATTGATCATTATTTTAAGAATAGTAAATTCAGCATTTAGACATTAGAGCCGTGTTTAAGGACTTCAGTACGAGCACTGGAGAGCCATTCTTAAATCTGGTCCTGCATTCACATATTCTTTGTTTTCTTCTCTCACTCTTCCTCTCTCCCAAAATTCTTCCCCTGATGAGAAAAAATGAGAGTGATTTGTTATAGAAGGCACCGTGATTTGTTGTAAAAGACAATTCCATTTTGCTTGGGTTCTCAGTGTTTGTTTTATTTTTTAATTATTACAAAAATGATACAGCCGTGGCAAGGTGACTCAGTTGGATCAAGCATCCTCCTGTACGCCACAAGGTTGTGGGTTCAATCTCCAGTCAGGGCACAGACCTAGGTTGCAGGTTTGATCCCCAGTTGGGGAATGTGCGGGAGGCAACCAATCCATGTTTCCCTCATATTGATGTCTCTCTCTCTCTCTCTCTTCCCCTCTCTCTAAAATCAATAAATACATCCTTAGGTAAGGATTTAAAATTAAAAATGGTACACACTTGTTTATTACACAAAAAAATTGGAAAGTACAAAACATTTAAAGGAGTTGAGAAATAGCCATAATGTGGTATACTTATATCACATACTAGTTTTTATTTTTCTATACATCTATACATTATTTCCTTTATGTAGTTGCAATCAGGTTGTAAATACAAGTGTATCCCAAGTTTCATTAAGAGTAATAAGCTCTTTACTCTCCAAAATTAATTTAACAGTTTAAAACAAGAGAACATGGAATGTTTTCAAGTTCATCTGTCCCATCATAGATATTTATTGTATATTTACTAAGAAACAGAGAGGAATCCTTACATTAAATATGTTTCAAATAAAGTAATCGGGGATATTCTCAAAATGTTTAAAGACAGAGACCGAATACGGACTGACCATTCAGAAGGAAGCCCCCCTCTTTTGTGTGTGCCCCTCAGTTGCTGTATCTGGGAGATCTAGGCAGGGCCTCCTGAGCAGAGACCAGAATGGCTAGGCGGGGGTCTTCAGGAGGTCCAGGACAGTGACTATTGGTCAAACACTGTGAAAGTATTTTAACATTTTAACAACTGCTATGACAAACTAAGCCCTGGAAGAAATATACCAGAATATGCCAGCAGCTTCTGCTGCAGGGGCGGCCATGATGCAGTGGTCACAGCAGCTCCCCGTTTACAACAGAATCTCGTCTGTGGTTGCTGTCTGCTAATCTCATGAAATCAGAAACTCCAGGCCCACTTGGCTGACTAAAAAGGAGAGAGAGAGAAATTCCATGTTCAGACAAGTATCATCATTATAGAAACACTGCTTAAATATTGTTGAGGTAGAGAATGAAGGGAAGGGGCCAGCAGAATAACTCTCTGGCTGGGTTTGATAATTGGGAAATCTGAAGTGTCTGTTCATTTTAAAAGGAAAATAAAACCCAGAAAAGGGAGTCAGTCATATTCATGAGAGGGCAGTATATGAACTTCTAATGTGCATGGTAACATTTTTAATAGTTTATTCTTCGCTTTTAGCTTTCCTTATTGGAAAAGGCTGGATTTGGAGGTGTGCTTCTATATATCGATCCTTGTGACTTACCAAAGACTGCAAATCTTAGCTACGACACATTCATGGTGTCATTGAATCCAGGAGGAGACCCTTCTACGCCTGGTTACCCAAGTGTTGGTAAGTCCACTGGTAGTATTCATTGTGAGCATTGCAAGGTTGCAATTTATAAGTACATGCTACCTAAACTAAACTCAAGTAAAAAACAATCTTACCAGTCTGTGTTTTAAAAGGTGAATTTCTTATCTTCTCAAATTACAGGTTGCTCATTTGTTGGAATAAATATTTCAAAAAGTCTTGCCCAGCTGGTGTAGCTCAGTGGATTGAGCACGGGCTGGGAACCAGGGGGTCCTGGTTCGATTCCCAGTCGGGGCACATGCCTGGGTTGCGGGCCGGGTCCCCAGTGAGGGCCATGTGAGAGGCAACCATACATTGCTCTTTCTCCCTCCCTTCTCCTCTCTCTGAAAATAAATAAATAAAATCTTAAAAAAATCAAAAAGTCTATAATAAATTCTGTTTTAAATAAATCGGAGTATCATAAAAAAAACTATTTTATGTATCAGTGATAGACGACAGGCACTCCATGTAGATCAGAAACATGTGCAGAGACCTAGAAGCATGAAATATCTGCTGCTTTGGGGTAGCTGTGATGACTTTAAGTCCAGGGTCTGGGGGTGCATATAGACGAACAACATCGTGAGAAATGATGCTGGAAAGCAGTGGGGTTAATACGATCGAATCGTGTGGCTCCCTATGAGATGGGATCTCTTTGGTTTAGCCAGTCTCTGGCAGCACAGAAATGCCGATCTTTGCCCCAAACTTCTTTCTCTTTCCCTGTGTTCATAATAGTAGGGGTCATGTGGCAGACTGAAGACAACTGTGATTTTGGCAAGTACTCCCTGCACCATTGAATTTCTGTCCAATGTGTCACTGACAAATATTACACTTATACAGGCTTGGCTAGGAACATGCTCTTTGGACCTTCTTCCAGGGTGATACTAACACATTAACCATGACATTTCATTCGTAATTAAACTAACAAAAAATCATGCCATTATGTATGTATTCTGCCAATATTATCCTTGTTCTCCACAAAATATCACAAAAGACTTTAATAATTATCTTACTCAAGTCCAGCTGTTCTGACTTTACCAATCAATCAATAACTTTCTCCAAAAAAGAAGTAAATTGAGTTATGAATTATAATTTGTGATTTTTTTAGGGGGAGTCTACTGACAACTTCTTTGTTTTCTAAAATACCCCTTTAACCCATGTAAAAAGTTATTATCTGGGACCTCACTGATCTGTACTTTGTTTAATCTGTTGTCTATTATAATTTTGAAATTAAAATTAGAAAGTGATCATCTGTAATATTCGGGTCATATCAGAAATATGAGTCTAGCTCTCTTATTTGCAAATGCTCTAGCTTCCCTGGGTTGGAATGCCTCAGCTTCAGGGGGCTATGCCTGGCAGCCAAGTCTTTGTGACAAATCAATGGACCACAGTAATACCGAAAAGTAGATACTTTCCGAATACTCTGCTTAGGTTGGCAAGTTGCCCAGTGGACAACATTTACTCTTGACATTATTTTAACCCAGGTCGTTTCATAAATGTAGAACTCAATCATATGTGGTAAAATGTTGGTTCATCTCAAGCAATCTCAGTATGTGTTTTCATTTCATTTTCAAATAATTTCTACTCAAAAAGTTGCATATACTTAATTTATTCACATTTATTTCAGCATCTTCTAACATTAACATCTCACATAATATAGTAAAATTAGCAAAGTCATAAAAATTAACATCAATACAGTACCATTAATCATAGACTTTTTTCAAATTTCCCCAATTCTCTTACTACTTTTTTCTTTTTTTTGGCTGCAATGTCGAATCCAGAATTCTGTACTGCATTTAGTTGCCTTGTTTTCTTAATCCTCTCCAATCTGGACATCTTTTTTTTTAATTATTTTATTGTTGTTCAATTACAGATGTCTGCATTTTCTTCCCCAGACATCTTTCTTGTATTACCTTGACTCTTTCATTAATATTGGCAATAGGTTTTCTAAAATGTCCCTCAATCAAGCTTGCCCAGCAGTCTGTAGTGGTTACATTGTTGTTACGCATTTCTGGCAGGGGTACTTTAGACGAGATAGTATGTCCTCCTCAGTACATCATAGGAGAGTCTACATACTGTTGATGTTTCTCATGGCTCAAGGTTGCTAACTTTAATCCCTTGGTTATGCTGGTGCCTGACAGTTTTCTGCATTGCATGGTTACTGCTTTTTTTCTTTTGTAATTATTGAATGTCTTATAGAGAGATACTATGTGACTATGTGAACATCCTCTTTCTTACCATACTTTTCCCTATAAATGTTAGCATCCATCAATGGTTCTTGTCTATTGTAATTATTACTGTGGTACTTGTCAAATGACAAATACATTTTCTGTTTTAATCGTTCCTTTAGAATACTTTTTTCTTTTTTGAAAAAAATTATTTTATTGTTGTTAAGTACAATTGTCTGCATTTACCCCCACCACTCTCCCCCCACCCCGGGCATCCTCACCTCCCTCCCCTGATTCCACTCCCCCCTTGGTTTTGTCCATGTATCCTTTATCGTTGTTCCTGAAAACCCTTCCCCCTTTTCCCCCAATTATCCCTCCTTTAGAATACTTCTTAAATAAATATTTTTACAATATGAGTAGTCTTAGTTGCTACTTTTATTCTTTAACAAAGATGAAATGACTAATCATGTTGGGAAAAATGTTTGTGAGAGTTTTTAGATTCAGTGACAAAATATCAGTTCAATAAATAGCATTACCTACTATATTACTCATGCACTTAAAGAGGACTCACATGAGCAATTCTTTTACAAATATAATGCCAGAGTGAGGAGGGGAGAGGATTTCTCTTGAACATATGAATGTCTACATAACACACAGGAGAGAAAAAGATACAACCCATTGCATTTCCCATTTTGCCCTGGATACTAACAATCTCTGATTAACTGCAGTGATTTATACCCCTGCTCCTTTAAAAAAAAATATTGTGTCGCTTATGCTATTACAATTGTCCCAATTTCCCTCCTTGGCCCCCTTCCACCCAACCTGACTTCCACTTAATTTATCTCTCCTTATTGAAATTGTTTTAAATGTCTCTATCTTATGATTTTATTCACATTAAAAATATAATGCAACCATCCTCGAAAGTTTGGGGGGAAGAAAGAAGGAGAAGGTGGGTTTTGAATTATAAATAAAAACTACAAATAATAATTTGTTCAAAGTGAACAGTGGTATCTGACTTCACCCCTTTGAATACTATCAGATAAATAATTATTAGAGGAATTAATATAAAAATACCTCTTTTTGCAGTTTTTATAACTTCGTTTTATTAAATAACCTAAGGATGATTAAGTTATAAAGAAGTAGTATAGAATGAATGACAAAAATCTAAGGAGGTGTTTTTATTTGTTTGCTTTTTAATATATGCAAATTAAAAAGAATATTATAATGAACTCTCTGTATGCATCATTCAGCTTCATCAAGTATATACATTCTGCCAGGGGGTGGCTTGTCTATACATTTCCTTGTACTCTGCAGCACCCTTGCTATTTTTCCAGATAAAATTTATGTATACTGAAATGCATACATCTTAACTGACAAAAGACTACACCCATGTAATCTCCATGCCTATTAACTAAAAACATTTTTATCACCTTTGAAAGTTTTGAGTCCCTTCAGAGTCATTCCCTGTCACTAGCCCTAGCTAATCACCAGTATCATTTTTCTCATGGTACAGAAATTTAGAACATCATAAAAATCGAAACATGAAATATGTGTGTATCCTATGTAGGTTCTTTTATTTAGAATAATGTCTGCAATGTTGATTCATGGTGGCGTGTATCAGCAGTTCCTTCCCTTTGATTACAGAAAAGTACACCACAAATTTTACATTGATTCAGTTAGGTGTGTTTTGAACAAGAATGCTTTCCGTAAAACGTGATCTAAATGGATTGTCCAAACAAGATACAGGAACTTCCTATAAGGTAGTTCTGCATAGTAAGTCTCATTGCATACCTAAGTAGCACTTAATTATTATAGAATCAGAGCAAAGAATAAAGATTTTAAGATAAACTTTGCTCTTTTTACATAAAAAAGAATGTCTCATTATTCTTTTTTTAACATTTTATTTATTTATTTTTAGAGAGAGGGGAAGGGAAGGAGAAAAAGAGAGAGAGAAACATCAATGTGTGGTTGCCTCTTGCTCACACCCTACTGGGGACCGGGCCCACAACCCAGGCATTGGGACCAGGAATCAAATTGGCAACCCTCTGCTTCTCAAGCCTGTGCTCAATCCTCTGAGCTACATCAGCCAGGGCTCATTATTCTTTGAACGGACACAAGCCTTTAACTTCATCTGGACTATTAATTATCTTTTTTGAGCCTTATTTTCTTCAAAACAAGAAAAAAAAGAAGAGGGATATCTATACCTATATCTCTAGCTCATAGATTGTTAGTAAGGAAATGAACAATCTTGAGTTCCACCCTAGGTTGATACAGAACTCAAGGGAAGGGACCAACCATCTGTGTTTTAACAGACATTCCAGCTAATGCAACTGAATTTTGAGAACCACTAAGCCACAGAAATATATTCTTTATTTGCCACATCTCATTTGGACCATTGCGGCTACCGACCTAAACTTTGTGACCTCGTGTTGCTGTTCTTTCAGCATCTTGAATTGCTACCTTTAATATTGCTGACTCCACCTCAGTCAGTCCTGAGAAATATGTGTGTTTAGAATCTTCAACCTCATGGATGGTGTGGCTCAGTGGATTGAGCACCAACCTGTGAACCAAAGGGTCACTGGTTCGATTCCCAGTTAGGGCACATGCCTGGGTTGCCGGGCAGGTTCGCTATTTGGGAGCACACAAGAAGCAACTGCACACTGATGTTACTCTTCTCTTTCTCCCTCCCTTCCCCTCTGTCTAAAAACAGATAAATACTATCTTAAAAAAAAAAAAAAAACTCTAAGAAAAAAAAAGAATCCTCAACCTGATTTCTGTGCTCGGTAGGCTCCCAGTATATATTTGTTGATTGAATAATTGGTTTTGTTAACATGAACACTTTTTTCTGATGATTCTTATCCTGGATTATACCTTAATTTTAATTTACCTAATGAAAATTCATTTTTAAAATCTGTACAAGCCTTTACCACGATAAGTTTGTTTACAAAAATATGCTTTTTCTCCTTGTATTTATTCTCTTAATTTCTTTGTTAATTAAACAAATATGTCAAAGATTAAATGTCTAGAATATCAAAAACTTCATTATAACTACTTTAACCCCCTTGCTACAGTGCTTCAACTACATTAATATATTATCCAAGCATGGATCAAATGTCATCTAGAACCATATAATTTTAGAATTCTAATGAATATATAACATAATTCTATTCTCAGCCATGAAGTACAAGTAACTGGAACATATCAGGGACTCATAAGGCATATAAACTGATATTTACAGTAACTGGTCATAATTATAACACTGGTGATCATTTATAGTACAAATGTACTTAGTCTAAAAGTATTAATTAATCAGCTACATAGGGTGAGGCTCAAACCAAAGAGATAATCAGAAAGCTATGGGGTGAACAAATAAGGAGGTGAGAAATGGATCCTTTTTTGGCATTATCTTCATTTTTTTTCCATTACCATTCATCCCCTCTATACCCTCTTCCAATTCTACCTCCCCCCACTACCCCTCCCCCACAATCACCACCTTGTTGTCCTTGCCGTGTGCCCATGAGTTCTTTCTCTCTCTCTTTTTTCATCTCTTTTTGCTTGACTATCATTAAGGAGTATTCTACTGGCTCTATGTTGAAAAATGAAAAAGAACATTCTTTCCCAATTTCTAAGCATTAAGGTTGTCTTATATTTGAAAGACTAAAACTAGTAAAAGGAGTTGCAAATCCTTTCCTTATACTTCCTTTAATAATTTACCTTCTGAACTTCTGTTGGCTACAGAGTTGATTTTCATTTTAGTACCATCTCCAGATAACTGCCTGGCTAATCTGTGGACTACTAGTTAATTGAAATCCAAGATATTTCTTTTATCTTGACTTAGACTTAATTCTCCTTATTTGCTATAACCTGAAATCCATCCTGATTTAAAGTTTTGTGTCTTTGTCTTTCTTTCTGTTTGTTGTAATCCTGTTTGTTGTTGTTTTTATTTGTTTGTTTTTGCTTGCCTTTGTTTTGTATTCTAGAGAGGGAAGTCAGCCATTTCAGTGGTTTTATTCTGGTAGAGGGCATCAAACGACGCAGTTTATTTAATATTCTCAGCATCACAATTCAGTGGATCTGTGTGTTGTTTACCGGCTATCTGTTTAACATTATCTCTGTCAACCAAAACCATTTAAAGAACAAAGGATATCAGTGTCATTTGTTACAAGTCTTCACTAGGTGTCCTTGGTCCAGTTACCTGGACAAATGTTGAAGAACTGAAGAGTTGGCACTAAATCAACTGAAACAATGTGAAGCTCTTCCCTGACTAGAAAAGCAATAGATACAAATATATGCCTAGTTGTCAAAGCAAATGCTAGATATTCATAACATGAAGTACCTTGTCCATTGGTTAGGAAAAAATACAGTGTCTGCATTTTTGCTATTTTACTGTAACTGGTGCTTCTTGTATGTACCCTGAAGGCTTCAGATTTATACCAAATGTTGTTCAACTTAATTCTTCGAACCATTTAAAAAGTTGCTCATGGTTAAGCTGTTGGAATTTTTTCAGAAATTTTAACTCACAGCATATTGAAAACCGGGATTATTTAAGTCACACTGTCCCTTTCAAAAATCTTTGTTTTAAAAATAATTTTGGTTATATGTTTTTTATGGCCTCAAACAAGGAAATTTCCAATTGACTGTTGAAATGACTAAGATTATATTCTTTGAAAAGTCATTTCTGAATGACCATTGTTCGTAGGAAGTTGTGCCATAAAGTACATTAGTCTCTCAGAATGCTCTCAGTGCACTGGGAGGTCTCTATTTTAAATTAAACACATACTCTATCTCATTAGAAATCAACATTTCCACAAAAATCTTTGCTAATTCTAAAAGGATGCTAAAATTCACTGCTTAAAAATAAAGTAATTCATCAATACATTTCCATTACAATAAATAAAATGTTAATAAAAAATCAACCAAGTAAATTTAAAACCCTAATTGGCATTATCGAATGATTCACAAATTGGGCAGTGTCTGTAGTAAATAAAGAGATGCTCTGAGCATTGCAAAATGGGAGGGTTTTATAGGCGGAACTTGGGCAGGAAAAGAAAGTTAGCAGCAAAGGAAAGGAAAGGTTTCTTTCAGGCAAGGTCACATTTTCCAGACTGGTTGGTTTAAGGTCACGTTTCTAGAAGGAGAATGAAACTGCAGTAAGTCTTGGTTTGCTGAGCTGGGTACAAAAGACTCCACCTTGGGACTGCTGTTTCTTTTCTTTTTTCTTTTTAATTTTAATTTTTAGTTACAGCTGACATTCATTATTATGTTAGTTTCAGGTATATAGATACTGGTTAGACATTCATATAACTTATCAAGTGATCAGTCCAAAAAGTCTAGCACCCACCTGGCACTACACATAATTATTAAAATATTATGGACTATATTCTTCATGTTGTACTTTGCATCCCCATGAACACTTTGTAACTGCCAGTTTGTACTTATCAACCCCTTCCCATTGAACGTCTTTTCACGTATCTATTGGCCATCTGTATGCCCTCTATACAGCACTGTCTATGTGAGTCCTTTGTCCAACAGAATACAAAGCTCAAAAATAAAACCATGCCTATATGGTCAACTGATCTATGACACAGGCAAGACCATATAATGGGGTAAAGACAGCCTCTTCAATAAATGGTACTGAGAAACTGGACAAGTACATGCAAAATAGTGAAACTAGACTACTTTCTTAAACCATATATAAAAAATAAACTAAAAATGGATTAAATGTAACACTGGAAAGTATAAAATCCCTAGAGGAAAACTGAGGCAATAAACTCTTTGACATTGCTCTTAGCAATATTTTTCTGCATATATCTACTCAGGCAAGGGAAACAAAATAAAAAAAAATGGTACTACATCAAACTAAGAAGTTTTTGCATAGCAAAGAAAACCATCAACAAAATGAAACGAAAAGACAACCTACTGAATGAGAGATGATATTCGCCAATGATAAATCTCATAAGGATACCCCATGATACTCAAAACTTGTAAAAAACTCCTAGAACTTAACTCCCCAAAACCTTTTTTACAATAAGAAGCTAATTGAAAAACTAGAATCAGTTCTACAGCATTTTTCTTCACCTTATTAAATGTCTCAAAAGAAAAGCTTTTATGACCACATTTTATACATGAGCAAAGTGATCCTTAAAGAAACCGAGCCTTAATCGAAGTGACTTGACTCAAACATAAGCCTAACTTCTAACCTAATGAGGATACCACGGATATTATTTTGCAACCACTGTACAACTGAGGTAAATGAAATTTATGAAAATAAGTTTGTATTTGTTTGATATCAGCTGACAAATGATCCAAATTTAATGCTGAACAAAGTTTTGCATCAATCTTGTTTGTTTTTCTCCTACTTTCAATGCATGCTTGAGGGTAATGTTGAAAGTGAAATAAAATGGTAAAATTATAAAACTTGCCTGCAGGTTTAGACTGTATCAATATGAAATTAGAACAAGTTTATATTGAATTATATGCAATTTCCAATACTCTTCTAAAAATACAATTTTGTACTTTTACCTATAGAAATGGAAATTATGTATAAAAAATGGAAATATTGGAAATATTTCTGGAAATAATGGAGATATTTTCCATATAACAATATGGAAAAAAACAAGGACAAAAAGACTGTTTTATTTTTGCAACCACAGAATTATTTAGATTATTTTAGTGAAACATATTCAAAACATAGTCGTTTCCCAAACATTATAAAACTTTTTATTTAATAGCTTTAAACAGTGGAAAGTATAACCATCTGATGGTCTTTCTCAAAGATTCAAATTATTGTTACAGTTTAGCGCAACCCATCTTTTCAAGGCACTGGCAGTCGCTGAGTAGAAAACAGCAGCTAAAATAGCACTGAACAGCAACAACAACAACAAAACCCATCTCTGGCTGATGTGACTCAGTGGACTGAGTGCCAACCTGAGAACCAAAGGCCTGCCGCTTGGATTCCCAGTCAGGGCACATGACTGGGTTGTGAGCCAGGTCACCAGTAGGGAGCACGAGAGAAGCAACCACATGCTGTTGTTTCTCTCCCTCTCCTGCTCCCTCCCTTCCCCTTTCTCTAAAAATAAACAAATACATACTTTAAAAGAAAACAGAAATAAACCTGAGAAATAATAAACCATGCTGATCAACTTAACTAATTTCACTTTTCCCAGCCAGTTTTCATACTTTCTTGCCTGCTATGGTCAGAACCTATAAACAACAGTATCAGATTTTACTTTCCACAAAATTTTCTTATAGAAAATACCATTTCTTAAACTGGTCAATAAACTTAATAAAAGAAAATATAATCTGTTTTTACATTCACTGTCAAATGACAAAGACAACATAGAAATAATAGCAACTTTTAAAATTTCTGAACTATTTATTAAAAAGAATGGGTTTTCAGTATATGGCCAATTATACAGCAGAAATATCACAGAGAATTTTTTTTTAATTACTTTATTGTTGTTCAATTACAGTTGTCTGAATTTTCTGCCCTCCCCTCTCCCCACCCCATCCAAACCTTGCTCCCTCCCTTGCTTCCACCCTCCCCCTTGGTTTTGTCTATGTGTCCTTTATAGTAGTTCCTGAAAACACTTTCCCCTACAGCCCCTTCCCTCCTCCCCTCTGGCTATTGTTAGATTGTTCTTATTTTAATGTCTCTGGTTATATTTTGCTTGCTTTTTTTTTGTTGATTATGTTCCAGTTAAAGGTGAAATCATATGGTATTTGTCCCTCACCTCCTGGCTTATTTTGCTTAGCATAATGCTCTCCAGTTCCATCCATGCTGTTGCAAAGGGTATAAGCTCCTTCTCTCTCTCTGCTGCGTAGAATCCCATTGTGTAAACGTACCATAGTTTCTTGATCCACTTATTTGCTGATGGGCACTTAGGTCGCTTCCAGCACTTGGCTATTGTAAATAGTGCTGCTATGAACATTAGGGTGCACAGGTTCTTTTGGATTGGTGTTTTGGGCTCTTAGGGTATAATCCCAGTAGTGGAATGGCTGGGTCAAAAGGCAGTTCCATTTTTAGTTTTCTGAGGAAATTTCATAGTGTTTTCCACAGTGGCTGCACCAGTCTGCATTCCCACCAACACTGCACTAGGGTTTCTTTTTCTCCACATCCTCTCCAACACTTGTCTGTTGCTTTGTTTATGATGGTCATTCTGACCAGTGTGAAGTGGTATCTCATTGTGGTTTTAATTTGCATCTTATCACAAAGAATTTTCATAGTCTGTTTAAAGTCTCATTTTCTTAACAAGTTGATTTCCAAATTATGCTTGACTCAAAATTATCCTTTGTTGATGTTTTTCAGAACCTAGGGTAAATTTTATGATGTAAATATTTATTTTTCACTTAGTGGAAGAAATAATCTGTATTATGCCAAACCATTCTGAAATTAATACTTTGTTATATATTGATTGTATAAAAAATGTTTATATCCATGTTAAATGTCATGTGCTTTTTATTGCTTAATTCTCCTCAAATAAGTCAAGGTAATTAAGACTTTTGTTAACTAGTTTTTTTTATTTTTTTTTATTTTTCAGTTTTATTGAGGTATACTTCAAAAGTAAAGTACAATATACTTAAGGTGTACAGCATGATGATTTGATACATGTTTAAATTTTAAAAAATTTCCACCATTAAGTTAATTAACAAATCCGCCACCATATAGGGAAAAGTCCAGCCATTGTTAATATAATGAGAACAGTTTGCTTGACAACCTGTCAGCCAAGGAGAGTGGACTGAAATTCCTCTGGCTATATGTGACCATTTAATTTTAAATACAATTAATTAAAATTTAATAAAAACAAAAATTTAGTTATATTTTCCATATTCCAAGTGTTCAACAGCCCCATATGGTTATCCATTTTAGAGAATTTTCTTCAGTGAGAAAAGTTCTTTTGGATCAGTGCTGCAGAGTAAATGCCCAAAACAATGTAATTTTATACAAAATCTGGTGGTTCTCTACCATTTTAGATCATCCAGGAGAGCCTTTCTGTTCATTATCTTGGATAATTAAAGATTTTTTTTCTTTTTTGCCACTTGAATTATTTAAAATCTATTTAAAATTAGTTTAAGAACCACATGTTCAGTTTGTTTCATGAATTCTTTTACAGTTTAGTGTTGAACCAAACATAGTTGAGTGCTCCTAAAGTAAACACTTTCCATTTCCAGTATTCTCTGAAGAGTTTTTGAATTTTAAGTATGTAAAAATAAATCTTCTAATGCTACTTTAAAGTATTACTGTATTTGCTTTCCAGCTGCTGGCATTGTAAATTTCAGCCCCATACAATTTCATTTGAGATGCATCCTGGGTTAAAAAAAATTTTTTTTTCTCCTTTTGTTTTTCATATCAACAGCCACTCAGTTCTAAATTTTTTCAGTGAGAATTAAAAAAATTAAATCTTTGGAATATTATTCTTTTTTGAGATATAACCATCTCAGTGTTAGACTTTTGAAGAATATAAACATGGACTGTTTTTATAATAAGTCAAACTTCAGGCTTTGGTATCACTTTTGCATGTAAAATTAGCTCTGTCTTCCAGAATTAGGTCAGGTAATGAACTTTCTTTCCATGACACCTCAGTAACAGAAAATGATGCCAACTGTATGTATATTCACAGGGCCTGCGACTTACACATATCTAACCAATGAAATGATTGAATGCCCTTTGCAATGTCTTTGTATTGGGCACAGGAACTCCTAAAAGCCTTTCTGTTTCTTTCCTTCTTAACCTTTTGATTAATTCCTCAGGCTTTTGACTTGGTAACACTTACAAAATTATATTTAGTACATTTATTATAGAAATGGAGTTTTATAAAACGGAAGTTTAAAACTATAGAATTTTTAAACCTATTATTATTGGTATGTGTTTTCCCAATTCCAAATCGCCATAGTTTGAAAAAATTCCAAAATTATTTACCATGAAGTTTATTTTTAAAGGAGCTAAAGGACTACTATTCAAATATACTGTGGAATTGGTGGCCCAGGGCACCTGCCCCTTATCTTCCTGACACAAATCCTTTCTCAGTTTTATGGCCCTGCGTACACAGGGATGGTTTGTACCTCAGCTTTTGCACATTTCTTAGCTTAATATATGATGTAAAAAGCACTAATACAGAAAGTAGGGAAGAGCAGGGCTGTTAGTTCACATGATGAAAGCAAAGTTGGCACCTGCAGGTGCACCTGCTTACAAGTCAGCAGGAAAGGAAACACCCAGCAACAGAAATCAGTCTGGTTGATTGTTTAACAATTAAAGTCATAATTAGATTTATAATTGAGTTTTTGGTGTAGTCTACAGCCTAGAAAATCAGTGTATCCCAACTAATCTTTTACACAGCATGATCTGTTTCAGTTCACTGCTAACCATCTTCAAAAATCTGTTTTCTGAAACTCAGATTTGAACAAAACTCTTAACCAGCCTACTCTAACTAGTCCCCCAGGTGATTTTTCCCATTTTAGTGACAGAATGAAAAATGAAATTTTATCCTGTGAAAAATGATAAACGTGACAGTTTTTTAAAGATAATACAGATATGTAAAATTTTAAGCAATAGGTCAAAGGATAATATGTTTTAGGATAGTAATATGTTTAGGATAATATGTTATTTCTAGAATACATCTAACTGAAATTTTCATCTAATCCACAAGCACACTTAAGTTATTACTATGGCATTTCTTTGGAAGTTTCGGTTATTTTAATATTCCAAGAAAGCTTGGAATCCATGATGAATATTAAACTGAATAATGCATATTGTTTAAGAAGTTTAATAAGTATTGAACTTAAAATGACTATTAAGCACAGGCCAGTTTACTATTCAGTGACCTTATTCAGAGTGACATCTGATGGTCCCAGGATGGCTTTTGCTCCACATGTGAAAATTGGACAAAACCAGGAAAAGTTCTTTATACTTAGGGTAAGTATATAATACAAAGACTAACCAAGATCCTTGTGAGCATAAAAGAGGTTGATATGAATAACTATGGAAAATAACAGGCATTTGGGTAATATGGTAAAGCTAAGATCCTCCAATAGATTTGACCATAAAATGACTATGGGATCCAGGTTACATTCAGCAAAGAGGTGCTATGGGCTGAATTTTATTCCCCCAAAATTCATGTTGAAGTATTAACCCCTAGTACCTCAGACTGTATTTGGAGATAGGGTCTTTAAAGTGCTACTAAAATTAAAATTAGTACATTGATCTGCACCCCAATTGATTTACCGTGTGTCCTTCTAAGCAGAAGAGATAAGGACACAGACATGTAGAGAGGGAACACCACGGGAAGTGACAGGAGAAGACATTCATCTACAAGCCAAGAAGAGAGGCCTCAGAGGAAATCAACCCTACAGACACCTTGATCTTGGACTTCTAGTCTCCAAAGCTGTGAAGTCATAAATTACTTTTGTTTACTCCACTCACTCCACAGTACTTCGTTATAGCAGCTCTAGCAAACAAATACAAGAAGAAATTATATAAATACCTTCTTTGACTTTGTTATTGTAAGAAATATAGCAGAAGGAGATCAATTGCAATATGCCTGTACTTTCACCACAATCAAGAACAAACACATAAAATGCAAAGTGTGACAACTGTTATGGTAGTTCACTAGTCTCCATTCCTAATTAAGTTTAACTCTATTTTTGGCTTACGACTTGATACTGTTTTCACTTGCACATGTTGGTATAATTAGGAAGAACCTAGCACCTGAGCCCTAGTATCAGCTCTGATGAGGGTAAGGTGTAGAATTCTAATAAATTAATCCTGGTGCTTCATTGCAGAAACTATACTCTCACAATTTCTGTACTAGTAATGGATATAGATGAATTTTGAGATACACAAAACTATATGGCAAATGTGATGCTGTGGTAGAACCTGGGAAAGGAAGAATGGTTCCTAAAAGAAGGGAGGGACCAGAACAGCCTGTGGTCAGGTAACTCTTAAGGGCGGACATGACTTGGGGAAAAGTCCCTGCAATGGAAGAGATAGCATCCATTTTTAAGGATAGTGATGACTACTTTTAAATTGTTGCCTTTTTGGGGGTCCGTGATACACACCTGCTAACAAGGCACCGGCTTTATTTTTAATTGCTGTGGGATGTAATGGGTAAAGGGCAGCAGTTGCAAATGGAAAGAAGCTGGGAATTTGGGACAACCTCATGATTGGGGTTCTGCAGCAGGGCCCAGTTCCCATGAGGAAATGTTTATAAAAAGTATAACAGGGTCCTGGTTTTATAACAATAGAGATGCTAGGCAGGCATCATTTTAGGAGAGGAAGAGGAACCAAGAAAAAAAATAATGACAGAGTTCTTAGAACTATATAAAGAGTTTCATGTACCAGGCAAATCCTCATCACTAAAATGTAGACTATGGAGTGTCAAAGCTAAATGCAAACAAACAAACACCACAAAATTTCTTTCCACTTGCTAAGTTCCTCTAGCTGGGCTAATAATTCAAATGACATACAGTAGTTTAATAGGAGAAATCAAATTTTAATATATGTACACAGGGAATTCACATAAGATGAAAATTCCAGAAACAGTGAGATAAAATTTGGGATATATATATAAAATATGTAATATATATATATGTAATATATATACACACACACATAAAATTTTGGACAGAGGAGAAAATGGGGAAACAGGATCTGCAATTTCAAAGGAAGTAGGCAACTTAGAGTTGAGAAAGAACAGAACATACATGGCAGGTAAAATTTTTTCTCAACGTGACATGAGGGTGATCTAGCTACCAGATCCTGGTTCGTGTCTTCTTATCTACCATATTTAATTTCACATCAGGCTAAGGTGAATAAAGCAAGATGTCTTTCCTAGAACAGGTATTTCCATCTGAATCTCCTGGGCAGGAAATGGGGAGGATCAAACATTCTTTCTGAATCCTATTTCTTATAAAGCAACTTAAAAGCAATATCCCCAAAGACAAACTTTGGTCCCCAGCAAGTGCGAGACTTCCTGAGGTTCCCCGTAAACAGAGTTTGGATCTGTTGCGGGAATGAGCTGTGGGGCGCAGTCGAGTCAACCTAGGTGAAGAGGGAGTGTGCCCAAGGAAGTGAGGGAGCCGTTACCTTGGCCACACTAGACAAGATGCTGCACAGAAGAGAGAGAGGAGGCAGCGGTGTAACCACATGGTGTCATACCGAGTTGAAGTGTGGCAATCAGAAACAGGGCAGAAAGAGTTTGAAAGTGTCACTGAAACACAGCCTCTGGCAATACCGCGGAAGCCTGGAGGAGTGGAGAACAGCTGTGCTGGCCCGCAGGGCTGACATGTGGTTCAAAGCTATTTGCCAGCAGACTTTAGGAGGACAAGGTAAATCTCGGAGTCAGTTTTGCAAATAGTGGCAGTCACATCACACACAGTGACTAATCAGAAGATAGAGAGTCTGTACGGAATGAGGGGGTTGGACCAATGATCCCACTTCAGGCATCTTTCAGCTTGGAATTGTAAGGTTCAGTTGGCTGAGTGCAGTGTGAAAGGTTCAAAGGTTCTGTGTTGTTTATTTTTTTCTCTCTTTAACTTCACTGTCATATGTGAATAATGACTTAAGGTTTTAGAGTTCTAGCACCGGACGGGATCCTGGAGGTCACAAATGTACTCTGTTTTACATAAAAATGAAGAAGTGGAAGACTTATCTATGCGATTGACAATTAAACACCAGAGTCTATGAATGATGCCTTATATTCATCTTTAAATCCTTATAGAATCTACCTTGACACTATCTGCACACTATTCCTGAACAAAAGAGTGACAGTTATTAATGGTGACGGGCACAAAAAATAAGTGGCGGTCATTACCTGAGGTGCTGACAGTCTTGAGAAATGTATCTTCTTCCAAAGAACTGTACAAAAAAAAATACTTTAAAAAATTGTCTGTAATTTCAGAGGATTCATGGATCCATAACGCCCTTGCAGGCTTATGGAAACCAGATTTAGAATTTCTTTCCTTAGGTATCTATGATCTATCTGGGTAGACCCTATATTCAGAGGTAAAGGAAGGAGAATTTAATTTGGGGGATAACATTTTCTTGGAAGAAAAGTAACTAAAACTAATAAGGAAATGTTTTAAAATCTGAACACTGAGGTGATATTTCAGCAAAGCGTTTCCTGGAAGAAAGGTAACCTCAACACATCATTATTTAATAGTCTGTAATTAAGTTTCAAGGACAATTATTCTTAGCCTGTTGAGCATTTCAAGTGTGTAACATGATATTCACAATTACTACTAAGCCTCTAATTATTTTATTTTCTCTTCTCTAAACCAGGAATAAAACATAGGATAGGAGTCATTTTGGTAAATATAATTTAAACATGTGTATCGCCATTTATAGGTGATTATAAAACATAGAAGAAATGCTGCAAGTTTTGTAAATATGGTAATGTGTAATTAGGACTGCTATAAAATCACATTTGAATATAATGAGGAAATGATGATGAAAGATGACTCTCTTTCCTCAGGCCATCCTTTTCAGTGCAGCGATGGCCAAGTGACCTACATCAGGATGGTAGACAAGGCCAGAGATGGCTGAGCTGTACAGCTTCTCTCAATTTGTGCTGTATTACTGCCCCGCACGTGATCGAGCAGTCCTTTGTGCCTGGGATAACTCCCGCTGGTGCTTCCCAATTGCCTCTTATTTGAGGAATTCCTTTCAGGACCCAGGGCAGCTGAACAACCTATTATCTCCTTCTTAGTTCTGTGTGGAGAAGGCAGTTCTCAGAGGGGAGTGTAGGCAATAGTTTCGTGGCAGCGTAACTTCTTAAAGTGGCTCTAGGTTTGTGACTGCAGGCCTGCCACACTACTCGAGATGCTTATCAGCAACATTTTGGTTGCTGACGTAAGGGAGAAGTAAGTATGCATGATCACCTTTTCTTCGTTTTCTCACGATATCTGTTTTTAAGTGCCCTCAGAGTGCTCTCCTTTATTCAATCAATAGACATTTCTCAAGTGACTGTTATAAGTGAAGCACAAGGGAGTGAGTCTCCTTAATCAAGGAGCTAAAGATCCAGAAAGGACAGAGATCTGTGAGAACTAATTAAAAAATAATATAACCGTAGTCCATGAAAGAAGAATAAGGTGCTACAGGAATAGGATAGACACCTTCCTCGGTCTAAAATGTCACTTACAGAGGACGTGTGTCTTTGACTAACTTTAAAAACTTTATTGAAATGTAATTTACCATATAACTTACCATTTTAACGTGTACAATTTACTAAATTTTGCTATATTTACAGTTTTGTAACAATCATTATCTAATCACAAAAAATTTCTTCATCATTCCAAAAATAAATAATGTACCCATTAGAAATCATTTCCTGTCTCTCTTGCCCATATATGTTTACCCATGTATCCATTGCTGAATATTTGAAGGTTTTTTTTTTTTTTCGTTTTTTAGCTGTTACAAACTTTTATGCACAAGTATTTGTGTGAACATATGCTTTCAACTTTCTTGGGTATGTACCTAGAAGCAATATTTCTGGGTCATATGGTAACTATGTTTAACACTGAGAAGAACTGCCAAACTTTGTTCTATAGAAGATTCACTATTTTAAATTCTCAACAGCAATATATGAGCCGCTGAATTGTTCTATACCCTTGCCTTCACATGTTTTTTTTTTCCTTTTTTAAAAGTTTTTGTTAGCCTAGTGGGTATAAAGTGGTAGGTAGTTCATGTGGTTCTAATTTGAATTCCCTAATGACTAAGGATGTTGAACATGTTTTCCTGTGATTATTGGCCATTTATATAATGTCTTTGGAGAAATGTCTATTCAGATCCTTTACCTATTTTTTCCCCACTGAGTAATTATATTTTCACTGTTAAGTGGTATGCGTTCTTTATTAATATGTGATTTATAAATATTTTCTCTTAATTTGTAGATTGTCTTTTCACTCTCTTGATAGTGTCTTATGTTGCAGAAAGTTTTTAATTTTGATGAAATCCAATTTATTTATTTTTCTTGTTAGTTGCTTGTGCTTTTTATACCACATCTAAGGAACTGTTGGCTAGTCTAAGATCATGAAAATTTATACCTGTGTTTCCTTTTAACAATTTTATCATTTTAACCTTTACATTTACGTCTTTGATTCATTTGGAGTTAATTTATAGAAATGGTGTGATTTAGGATTCCAACTCTATTTTTTTGCTTATGGGTATCTAGTTGTTTTAGTACCATTTGCTGAAAGAGTATTATTTTTCCCGAGAGTCTTTTAACATATTTTTGCCAATCAATTATGCACAGATGTATACATTTATTTCTTTACTCTCAGTTTTATTTATGTTGATCTATTTGTCTGTTCTTATGCCAATACCACACAGTATTGATTACTGTAATTTTGTAGTGAGTTTCTGTACTTTATGGAAAGTGTTAGTCCTTGAATTTTGTTATTTTTCCAATTATTCTGGGTACCTTTCATTACCATATGAAATTTGTACTAAATTTTGAAAAGTGAGTGGCAGCCAGACAGGAGATCAAATTTTGTCAGTGAAATGCTTTTGAAAACAGAAGTGTCAGAGTGGAAAACGAAAAGGAATGTATCTGAAGTCTAAGTGTGAGATGGGTTCCAGGAAAAGAGTTAAACAGTCGCAAGCCTGGAAACAAAGCGAGACGTGCACTCTGAGACTGCGCGTGGCTGCAGCAGAGGGTAGGGAGCCGTGTAAGTAAGTTCAGGGTGGCATCTTAGGAGGGTCAGACCACAAAGCGTTTGGTTTTATAGGCGGTCTTATCCTGTAGGTAGCAGAGTCACTGAAGTTGATGGCAACCCTTTGTTGTTCCACTGGTAAAGTAACTGCTCGCTCCTGCTGCTTGTGAAACACTGAAGTTTTCCTTGGAGATCTGTCTCACTATATCCGTACCTATTCTTACCTGTGTCTATGTCTATGTCTATCCCTACCAATATCTATCTGTATATCTATCTATATATCTATATCTCTATATCTATTTTAAACAAACATCACTTCCCCAAATAAAACAAAATTCTGCTTATGCAAAGTAAGTCTCAGGAGGTAGTCTGAATAACTTATAGTTTACTCCTAAAGATAGATATGTAAACTAAACTGTTATAATGATTCTAGACTTCTATATATTATATACATTGACAGAAGCCAAATAAGTAACAATGTATTAAAAAATTCCCCATTATTTTCCTTTCTACCTTCAAACTTCCCTGTATGTATTTTATTTGTTCTTTTGTTTTCTTTTGGTGCTTAATCCAAACTACACAGCTGGTATCATCCTTAGAAACAGTTTTTTGTCATACTTGAAGTTTAATCACCCAGGCTGAGTGAAGCTTGCCTTGTATTTTTTCCCTACAGAGAAGTCCGATACAATAAGGTACCAATCAGTTACATATGTGTGTTTAGTGCAGGAAAATTCAGCACAATATTATAAGTGCTCCAGATTAAACAACTTCATAGTTTTAACTATACATTTCCCATAATATGCATGAAAAACTCTGAGTGGTAGAATTGTGTTAATAATAAATAGCAACCAATATTCATTCTCTCAGTTTCCTCATGCCAAATAACTTTCAAAGCAATACATGCCCTGAGACAATCCATGCACAGATGAAAACACTGAGGTTGGATGAATTAGAACACTGCTTCCCTGTACCTGCAGCCCATTTCCATTTTATTTTCTAAAAAATTCTACAGTTATTAAAAATGGCTTGCTATAAATTACAATTGTATAAATAACTTCCGGAATGTGTTGATAGTCCAATTTGATAACCATATAACTAATAAATTATTAAATTATGGAAATAAAACAAGGAAACTAAGATCAAGCGTAAGATAGACCGTTTACAACCTCAGTTTCTTTGGTGCTGTTTACTTCACTGAGATACCTGGTTTTTCATGCATCCTTGTGCATCTTTACATGCTTGCCAGAGGGCCCTGTGTATTGGTTATTTTTTCCCAATGATCATATTTTCTAGTGATAGTTGGGGAGATTGATGAAGAACTTACAGGAAAATATGTGGTATATGTGGTGCAATATTAATACAAAAACATTAAAATGTGTTAGAAAGTATTAAAAGTGAAAAAGGGCAGTAGAAGGGTAAGAAAGTGATAGAATAACAAATTGAATGAGAAGGTATAATGAATGAAAATGGTATTAGAGTGACCTACATTTTAATCTGTGCAAGGGAAAGAGAAGGCAATTGAACCATTTTTGGTTTTCTAAAAAAAAAAAAACCTTTCACCTTCTGTGCTGCAAGATTCTAGAGCTTATCTCAATTCTGAAACAACGGCATATATGTCTTATAAACCTAGTTCTGCAAAAGCAGCAGTTTAATAGTGACAAGCTATCTGTTATTTTCTCTGCCAAGGTCGCTCATAATCATGAACTGAGTTTATAAAATCCAGAAAAGTTCTACTAGTGCAGAGAAAGAGATCCAAGTGTGTTTGTGTTGACATCCGGGTAGATCCCATTGCATTTGGTGGTGTCTTTAGCAGGTGCACAAAAATCAACAATTCTGTTGGGTCGCAACCTCCTTGGGAGCTTCCCAGGCACAATCAAAAACTGGTGCAGGGAGGGCAAAGAGAGACCCTCAACCTCCGCAAAAAAGAAAAATAAAGGCAAATGGCAGACCATTTCAGATTGGAGGGTGGCAGGTTTATTAGGAAGGGATCTTACAAGGCTTGTCTTGGGTAGCTTAAAGAGAAGTAGAACTCTACCTGCCTGCTAAATCTTCATAGCATATATGTAGGGGTTTTAACAGGGTTTAGTTGTGTATCCACTTCAGATAGTCTCAATACTGCATTACTGCCTCAAGGCTGTATCCTTGGGACAGCTTTTGGAAGTGGATAATGCAAGTGAAAAGCTCATTCCAAAAACAGGAGAGAGGCTGAGGGGCCTCCCGTTGACCAGCATTTTCTTTTCTTTATCTTATATGTTTCAACTTTGCCATATGCCTGGAATTCAGTAGTGGGAAGGGCAGGAAGTCAAGTGCAATATATCCCACACAGCATGATGTTCAGCTAGTTAGGTATGCTTATTCTGCCCAAAGGAACTCTGGAGTAGCGATTATGAGAAACATGTTTTCTGCCAAAAAACTTTTTCCCCCTCCTTCCCATAAAGTTTAATGGATTATTTCAACTATAAAAATAGTCCTGGCTGGTGTGGCTCGGTGGATTGAAAACTGGCCTGTGAACCAAAGGGTCACCCTTTGGATCCCCAGTCAGGGCACATGCCTGGGTTGCAGGCCAGGTCCCCAGTGGGGGGTGCACGAGAAACAACCACATGTTGATGTTTCTTTCCCTCTCTATCTCCCTCCCTTCCCCTCTCTAAATAATAAAATAAATAAAATCTTAAAAATGTGTGAATATGACTTCAAAAATTTGGTAATGCTTATGCATTTGTATTTTGGTGTGTATGATTTACTTGATAATTAAGGATTATTGCCATGCGAATATATTATGAAAATAAATTTTAAATACTTTCCTGACTTAACCAGAAATATTGGAGAAGTAGATATGGATAGTATATTATTAATATTGGCAGTATTATAAACTAGATTTAGAAAACCTATTAATCACTAATGCATTCTTTCATATTCATTTTGTCACTTAATACTTGAAACATCATTTATTGAACACTTATTATGTACCAAGCATTGTCATAAATATGTACAAGCATTTGCTCTTTGAGTATCACAAAAACACATGAGGCAGGCATTTTCATTGTTATTGCTAGTGTCAATCCTCAGTTTACAGAGGAGAAAAACTGAAGCCAAAAGAGACTAAGTCCGTTTCTCCAAATTACATAGATAAGTGGAAGAATTCAGGTTGGATTCTAATATTTGGAGTCTGAAGTCTATGTCCTATTTACCACATTATACAGCCAAAATAAACTAGTTAATCAGACAATATTTTGCAATAATAATAATAATACTGAAGCTTCAGTACATTGAGTAACTTTCTAAAGTGCTAGTATTTTATATATTCTGTTCACCAGTATTACAATGAATCATGATTAATACTATAGCTGCTTAATACCATAGCTGACTTTTAGGAAGTACTCAGTGTATGTGTATTTAATTAAATAATATTAAAGAGAGATATTAAAGGAATAATATTTTTAAATACCATCTGATATATCTTCCTTTTGAGATCAATCTCTCTCTTGCTAACCTCCCTACCATACTAGACCCAGGAAATGGGAATGTCCAATGCCACTTCTTAGATAATGGCATATGATGCAAGGAATTTTTCTTCAGACAGCAAGGGAGAAAAAAGAGAGAAAGTGAAAGTGAGAGCAAGTTTTAGAATGGATTCTAGAAAGAAGTCACTAGGCAAGTACCACACTAACTTGATCCTACATTGGGATCACAGTTGAAGAGAAATGGTAGCGTGTTGCGTTTGGCAAAGAGAAACCCCACGGTGGCATGGGGAAGTCTCCCGCAGCATGTAGGCAGAGTGCAATGGAACCCCTGTGGAATGAGGGTTGGGGGACCACTGAATCTGTTGTCCTGGCCCAGGGCACATGTGGTCCTAGAGCACCATAATATAGAACCTTGGACAAGCAGCCTAGGTCATGTGGCTGAGAGCTAGAAAATGTACACTAGTAGATCAGAGGCAAGTTCAATTCTTGAGTGAAATGTGAGATTTCAAGGAGAGTTGAAGAGTTTACATAAATGTTTTGCATCCATTGACTCTCATAGCAGTTGTCAGTAGGACATTTAATAACCAAATGACACAAGTAAAATTGTCATTGAGTCTTGAAAAATTCTAGAAAACCCCAACATGATCTGGTGTGGCCCCAGATCCCCTTTGCTATAAAGACGATAAAAAGCTTCTGATTGAACCAAACCCTGACTTTGAAAATTTACTTTCCCTAAAATAGCGTAAAAGACACAGACTGACATTTCTTTAATTGGCAAATTTGTTCTTCTAATTGTTCAGAGACAAAGGAGATTCATGAGAAAGTGAATATCAGCTGCAGTAAAATTAAAAATCAAGCCTCCTTTTTTCATATTTGAATGTAGTATGTGAATTTTTTCTTATGTCAAGGATGTAATTATATTACATTGTACTGAATGTATAAATAAAGTATATCCTTATAAAAATTCAAATAGTATGTAACAACATGAGGAAGAAAGTTATGGCCTTCTGCAATTCTGCCACACTGAAATACCCCCCACCGATGTTTAATGGTCACTCTTTATATAACATACTTATAATACATAGAAATATGTGGGTACATATATGTTATTTTACCTAATGGGATCATGTATATTCAATATGCTGTCTCTGCCTATCTACCCCAATGTTACACCCCAAAACTCTTTACTTTCAGCTCATTATAGACAATGAATTTTTTTTAAAGTTTCAATCAAAATGCATATTCACTTCACAAAAAAATACATAGCAAAACCTAAAGGTTTATGCTTACTACTCTAGTGAAGTCAACATTATATATATTGTATATATGGGTGTTTAAAGATTCTGTCAAGATGGTTCAATGGCTCTAAGACAGAATGACAGGGAGGAGAGTGGCATTTTTCAGTCCCGTGTGCTATGGTTAAATCATGCACTGTGAAGGCTGTCAGGAACCCGCTTCGACTTCTCATTTCACAGTTGAAGAAACCGAGGTCAAGAGTTAAGTCTGTTAGAAGCAGAAAGCATGCTTACCCCATTTGAATCCATACAGGAAACAAAGCATGTTTTATGAGTTGAACCACCACCTAGCAAAACAAAATGAAAATATAAACAATAGTTACTATTTATTGAGCATCTATTAAATGTTAGAAACTGTGTTGGGCCTTTATACAAACTTAGTATAGCTAATTTTTAACACAAGATTCGTTAATAATTAACAAGTAATAATCACTGGTAAGTAATGTCAACACATGCTATTTGTAAAATTTTATAGATGAGGAAAATAAGGAGCATTGAAGGCTTGTCATTTGCTCATGTCAAGCAGCTCCTGACTCCAGAGTCAGTGCCACTGCGGTTGTACTGGGCTGCCTTCCAGCAGCAGCAGCAGCGGCCGGAACCGGGAGGCTAGTGACTCAGGGCTTGTTAAGCTACCTTCAGCATTAATTTTCAGCTTTCAACTGATACTGCTGACATCTCTCCCTTTTGTCAAGTGATGAATTCAGCCAAATAGGCCTTCGATTGTCTGATCTCTTTCCAGTTGGCTAGCCCAGGATCTACTAACTGATGAAGCAAGTTTATGCTTTGTATTTTATAAGCAGAATTGGTGCTATGTAAATTGACTATTGACTATACACTTAAGTGGAGTATTTACAACTGAATATACTAGGTCTACCCCCTAAGGCTTCATATTATACTCAGAGCACAGAGAGAAGGAAACAGTGATAGAATTAGCTACTTTTAGTTTTTAACAAGGATATACACCACACGATCACAGTTTTGTCAGGAGGAAAAGGGAAGAAGAAAGTAGGCACTGCTATCTAGACAGGTAACTCCCATCACAACACACATACATGTAATAACGATAATATAATCACATGACAATAATGTTTTTGTCCATGTGCTTGCTTGATCATGGTGTTATGTCAAGGTTTCATTAAACAGATAAATATGTGTTAACAAAGAGAACAAACACAGCAAGACTTGATGGCATAAAGGGATGAATGCAGATTTCAAAAGCCCAGTTCTGTGTACAAAATCCATTCCCTTACTCATTTATGCAGCAAAGTTCCTACTTTTAACAGCAGTATTTGTAGAGGATTATTATATTCCCTTGTAATAGTTTCCTAGGGCTGCCATAATAAAGTACCACAAACTGGTACCTCAGAACAACAGAAATTTATTCTCTCACAGTTCTGGAGGCCAAAAGCTCAAAATCAAGGCTCGCGAGGAGAACCCTGCCTTGTGTCTTCCTAGCTTTTGGTGATTGCCCGTAATCCTTGTTTTTTTGCTTTTAACTTCATCACCCCAGTTTCTGCCTCCATCTCTGCATGGCCGTCTTCCTTCTGCATGTGACTGTGTCTCCCTGTCTGTCTCTGGAGTGATGGGATTTAGGACCTGCACTAAGCTAGTATGACCTCATCTTAAATCTTAATTACATTTGCAAAGATGATTCTAGATAAGATCATATTCAGAGGTACTGAAGGTTAAGACATATACCCATTATATCTTTTGGAGGAATACAATTAAATTCATTATAACCTTTATTTATTTTTATTAACTTTTTAAATACTGGTACAGGATAATTGTTTATAATATTTAGAAAACACAAAAGCAAAAATAAAGCCACACTTTAATCTTACCACAGAGATAATTTTGTTTTATTTACATTTTTTTCTATGCATATACTTAGAGGGGTACGCACACAATAATCATCAACAACAACAGCAAGAAAATGAATCCTTTGTCCCAGACATGTTTTTGTGTTCTGTGCTCTGGTGATATGAGGGTAATTAAAAAAAAAAAAAAAAAGCGTAGCCCCATCCTTAGAGAGGAAGAATGAGAGAGAGAATCAGTCATACAAGTTAATCAATCTACTCATCAAGGGCTGCAATCTTACTCTACCAGTGCATCGGAACCGTAATGGGACATGCAGGTGAGAAGTTGATGCTGCACCATAAGTATGTTTAGAGGTGACTGTGTGAATAAGGAAAATGAGTCCTTTCAGGCAGGGACTAGCATGCGCCAAGGCCCTGGGGCAGGAAGTAAGATGGCAAAGACCCAGATCAGAGGGGCCACTGTGCTGAGACAGCAGTGAGGCACAGGCTCAGAGGATGAGATCATTTTAGGAGCGAGCATTGTCTTCCTCCCAAGAGCTGTGGCAAGTCACTAAAGGAATCTATGCAGATTTTTCTTTTATAAAATACAGTTCTTTCTTTCAGAGAACAAATACTACTTGCTATGACTTCTTTTTCTCTTGTTCTTTCTCTGTATATATGTTTGTGAATGTGAACTTCAGAAAATTTGGGGGGCAGATGTTTATTTCCCTGTTTAGAGCAGGAAGGCTAGAAAGTCCACACCCCATACTGTTTTCACCGCTACCATAACCCTTTATTTTAAACTCTGTCAAGAATCTGATTGGTCCTAGCATCAGGATTAATCAGTGGGGACTTCCTTTCTACTCATTTGCTTTCCTTTCAGACTATAGGGTGGTTAGCATTTGCAGTGGGCCAAGTCGGAGAGAAAACCCCTGGCTGAACTTCCAGGCACTTGAGGACACAGATTGAATTTCATTTTCCTTCTTTGTGCTCCCTCTGCATGGCACAGTATCTGACACATAATTACTGGATGGATGAAAAAATGGATCGTCTATATCCTACTCTCAAAAAAAAAACACATCACTATCGTTAATCTCTCGGCTTTTCTCCATACTTTTGATTTCCCAAGAAGCACTTAAGTTATTCTTTTAGTATCTCATACTTCCTAGCTACAAATCCATGGTTTGATTGGGAAAAAAGTAACATTGTTGGTTCTTTATAATCTTTTATTCAGATAAAAAGTATTATCGGTAATAACTTCCCTTACTTTAATAGCCTGGTTTACTTCCTTTTTTTTAAAATTATTTTATTGTTGTTCAATTACAGTTGTCCGCATCTACCCTCCCCCCACCCCACCCCAGGCAAACCCACCTCCCTCCCTTGCTTCCCCCCTCCCCCTTGGTTTTGTCCATGTGTCCTTTATAGCAGTTCCTGAATACCCTTGTCCCCCTTCTCCCCTTCCCCTTCCCCTCTGGTTACTGCCAGAATGTTCTAAACTTCAATGTCTCTGGTTCTATTTTGTTTCTATGGTTGTAT